>VDFB02022659.1:140891-191722 GCA_007258455.2 Sequoia sempervirens | reverse complement strand
GAGGCCACAATTTTTTCCTCATTGGAGGCATCCTTGGCTGGTGCTATTTCATTGATTGTTGGAGGAATTTTTTTTTGTGGAGAGAGACATTTGTAGCATGGGAGTTTGTGAGGAATTTTTTTTATGCTTGTCAATATCTCCAAGGCACAGTTAAGAGGTTCTTTGCTTCATAGGCCTAAGCATTTGAAATATGCAATCATGGAGTTTTTTTTAGGAGGACAACATTTATTAAAATTTAGATTTAATAAAGTTTCTCCTAAAATATTTAGGGTTCAAGTTGTTGTGCAGTAAAGAAGTGGGCTCAAGCCTTTTGAAGCTATCTTTGGGAAAAATTATCCCACATTGGCTGCGAGGGGAATTTTTTGCTCCTTAAATACCTTTGCAGTGTGGTTGCTTGGTGTGCGCAAGAATCATAAAGGATCGTGGTGTGCCTTGAGTTGTGGAGATTTGTTCAAAGATTTGGCTTTCTAGTGGTGCAAAAACTACTACAAACGAATAGCAAGGTGCATTAATTTTTTCTCCAATTTTTTTCTCAATTTGAAAAATCAGCCTTTTTGCTTGAAGTATTTTTTGAAAGGTTGTGAAATTTAATTTCTAGAGGCCACCTTATTGGAATTTATTTATAGTTTGGTGTAATTTTTTCCTTTTTTGGTGAAAAATTTGGTCATGACTACTCCTGAATCTATTGAATTGTTAACTCCCCATAATTACCATATGTGGAAGATGAAAATGTGTAGGTTGCTTCAGTCTCAAGGTCTATGGTCCACATTGAGTAATTCCAACCCACTCTTACCAAGGAACTTGAAATATTTTCCTATACAAATAAGTGTGACCAAGCTATGTATTTGATGAAATTGAATTTTTATGATAGTCTCCTCTTTAATATTGATGAGTTGGATACACCCAAGGAGATATGGGATAAGTTACATAACCTGTTTGATCAGGTTAGTGAGTTTCATGTCCTACAACTAGAGGCTGAATTAACAACTCTTATCCTTGAAGCATTTCCTTCTATTGATGACTTTCTAGTGAAATTAAAATCTTTAAGGTCACAAATTAGCGTGATGTGGGAAGAGAAAAACTAATAAGGATTCCATCTTTTTGATATTGTCTAAGTTAAGAGGAACATTTGCTATGTTTTCTTCTACCTTCTAATCGACAATGGATGCTTTGGGTAGTGCATTTTAAATGCCTTCTTTTGAGACTTTCTATGACTGGTTGACAAGGGAGCAAGGGAAACTTGTCTAGTTAGAGGGGATCCCCATAAATCATAAATTGGTTGCACATAGCTCTCAAAGTAAAGGGAAGAAGAAACCTAAAATTAAAACATAGTCAAATGAGATTTCCACCTCTTCAAAAGAGGACAAGCCTAAGAAGGAGAAATTCAATTGTGTATATTACAAAAAGAAAAGGCATGATGAGCATCATTATTATATGAAGAAGATTGATGAAATTTCACACCTTATTTAGAAAAAAAATATCCCATTACCCTCATCTATAACTCCTCCTATAGGCTCTACATCTTCATCATCCAACCCTACACAGTCAGGGAATGCATGGTTTGCAAGTGGTAAAGAAGATAAACACTACATGGGTAAAGGACATGCACTAGTGACTTCTATAGTTTATTTTGTTCAAGATAGATGGTTTTTAGATTTTAGAGCATCTCACCACATGGCTTCTAGTCCCTGTCCTTTTTTGGGTCTTCATCTTTCTGACACTTCCAAAAAATTTTTGGGAGATAATAAGCTTTTGGATGTTGTGAGGGTAGGAAATGTTGAGATAGGTGATGGCTATTTGAGGGATGTGCTGCGTATTCTAGAGTTGCACAAAAATATTCTATCCATCTATCAGATTACACATGGTGAGGTCCCAAAGATTTTAGAATTCACTGTAGACTATGTTTTCATTAGAGAGGTTGATACTGGGAAAATCATTGTTGTTGGTAGTGCTTATCATGAGTCTCATATGTATACCTTCTCTCACTTTGTTGATGATGATGACTATGTTCCTCTCACTCCTCTTGCTAGTGTTGACAACAATTCCACAAGATAGATTAGTCATATGAACTTTGGAGTTCTTCAAACTCATTTTGATACATCTCCTATTGCTTCAAAGGTTGATATTCCAGCACAATAGGATATTTTTGATCCCTTAGATATTGTTTTATTGGATGAGTATTTGGAAGGAATCTCAGATTTGTTTGTGGAGTCTCATCTTATAGATTTGGGAGATATACTTGAGGGGATTTTTCTCCTCTTTGATGACAATTATAGCATGGCAATTGATACATCTAGATTGTCTTTGGAGGCTGACTTTGATGAGCCTTCACTTTCACTTGATTTGTCACATTTCTTGGTTGTTTTTTATCATGACTATGTGATGGATTATTGTATTTGGAGATTTCCGTCCTTTTTTCATTTGGATATGGAGTGGATTCTTCATCACCTAGTGGACTTGTTTCTTCTTAAGGGAAGAGGTGTTGCTTGTAGGCATTGGATCATCTTTTGTTTTTAGGCATACTTCATCGGCATTGGAGCTTCTTCATTATAGGGGGGACATGATATCTCCTTTTTTCCTTCCTATGGGATATCATTAATTGTATATACATGATATATGTAGTCCTTTGGGGGTGTGATTGAGTCCTCCATCCATGCATCTTGTCCTATTTTTTCTTTTCTCTTTTGGAGAGGGGTTTTTTCCTACAAGGTTTTTCTCGTTTTCTCCAGTTGTGAGAGATTGCATTGTAAATGGGTACCTAACAAATGGTTGTGTAGCTAGGACCCATATTGCATTTTTTCTTTTTGGAATCTTCATTTTCCTTAAGTTGCACTTAAGGTAGAGTGTTAGAGAAAATTGCATTTACACTTAAGTTTACTTAGGCATTAGTTTTGCATATATTTAGTTGGGTGATTTTTTCCTGTTTCAGGTAGTTTTACACCCACCACATATTTTCATGCCTTTATAAGGAACTTTGTACATTGTGTAATATATCTCATCTCAATGTATTTTCTTTGGTGAAAGAGCTTGGTTTACTTCTCTCGTATTTTGTGGAGGTTTATTTGTAGATGATTTTACTGGGTTATTTTCTCTAACATTCAATATTTGAGAGAACATAATTTGTATGGAAAAATATCAAAATGTATGTGATGGAACCCCTCAAAAAATTCTTGGTTCCATTTTAAATTGTGCAGAATTTGGGTTGGGCCCTCATTTCTAGTTTAGGTCATGTCTTCATCACTTTATTAGGGGTTTTATGTTGTTGAAACCTTTAAGAAGTGGCCTATGAGTCCAAAATACCTTGATCATTATATTATTACATTAACTTGATATTATCGATCTCTAGTTGTCTAAGTTACCTCTTATACCATCGATGACGTATTCACCAGCCCCTTGGGTTTAGGTTTGTCGATCACCTTGATCCTTTTTCCAGTATTAAATTTTCCTATGGTCGAGGCTTAATTTTAAAATGACTTAAATCCTTAGCCTTCATCCTTTATGGGTCAAGTTCACATTGGCCTAGAGATGGCCCCTTTTTAAGTTAAGTTTTTCGGCATGTGCAGAATTGGGATTTCATGTTGGCATTCAATCGCCAGGAGTTGATCCCAGTCGTTCCTCATGCACACACACTAATTTATATCTTCTTATTTTATTCACATGGGCTAACGGGCTTTAGCCATGTGTCTAGCATATTGGTGGGCCCGGTCTCCTTGCTGAAGATAGCTGGCACCATTAAAAGAAGATCAATGGTTGTAGATTTGAGACGTAGCTACATCTTGACCACTCCCTGCATGTCCGTGTTGGTTTATTTCATATTATTTTAAATACACGAGCTAGCAGGCGATGGCCATGTATCATGCTTGGCGGTGGGACCAATGTCTCCACAAGGATGGTATACACAGTTGGGAGAAGGATCAACGACGGACACTGCAACACGTGTTCTCATCAGGACCATTCCCCACACACCCGTTCATCTAAAGCATTAAAGAAAGATAGTTACATGGGCTAGTGGCTTGAGAGACACTTGTCACTTTTGTGTAACCCACCAAGCTCTAAAGAAGGTGATTGCTTCGTAAGGAAGGAAATCAATGGTCGATGGCGGATGATGTGGGTAAATCCTATCCGCTTCTTGCCATCTTGTGAAGGCCCTGCCTGTGTGCCATATTTTACGATGGGCGAGCGGGAAAATGCCACGTGGACATTATGAAAGGCTTTGATGGACTCTAATGGAGTTGGAAGGTTGCTAAATTTGGTTGAGAGGGTACTATTTCCAAATGGTGCCATTTTTAAGTTTATTCTTTGAGGCACATGTTTGGTAGTTTGACTATCAGTTCTAACAGTTATCGATATGTGTGGGAAGGCAAAAATAAAGCAGGGCAATGTATGAACTAATATTTTGAGATCAGATTAAGATCATTCCCCTCTGTTTTGCTACAAAAAAATACAAGTGAATTAATTCCCACACGTAAGTAGGTAGTTATAGCATGCAAAAGTTTTAAATGATGCAAATATGTGGTTGAAATATGTGTATAGAGTGGATGTATATCTACTCAGGGATTTTCTGATCAAGAAAAGGCATTAAAAGCACAATTAAAACTTGATCATAATTAGTTGCACCAGTAATCTATCTGTTGATTTATTTTTAAAACATGATCAATGGTTGAGGTTAAAAAAGATCAAAGAAGACTGTTGTCATCTCATGTGCTCGAGTTTTCTTTGAGTATTAATGGTTGGTACACTTGAATGGATTGATATAATGAGAATTGATGGCCATATTTTTTTAGAAATTGCATTTAGACATTGACAATCGAGTTTGAGTCTGAGAGAAAAGTTGGTGAAGGTTTTCTAGTTCTTATCACAGATAAGATGAGTAAGTCTGGAGAGTCTGCTAGGCCAATTCAAAGGTCTAGAAGATTGAGTTTTCTTGAGTATGAGGAGAATTCTCCTGAGGATGAAATTGAGACACATGGAGCTCTTGATACACCAAAGAGTAGAAGGGGACACATGAAATTCAAGAAGTATGGTTTCAGGAGTAGTTACAACCTGAGGATCAAAACTATTCCCGAGGAAAGGCTAGTCAAATTTAAAGGGAAAAAGCTAGTGAAATATGAAAAGAAGGAAAATAAAAAGTGCTAGTATCGTAAGGCTTATATGGGAGGATGTAATTCTCCCAGTGAGGTTTCTGATAGCCCTTTAGATAGTGAGGGTGACACTGATCTAGAGTGTGACCATTATCCACTTTCCTTGGTACCTTCTAAATATTTTGATGAGGAGGTGGTGATGGTTCCTCTAGTTCTACCATGAACAAGATGTGGGTGAATATCCTTTGAGGCTGATGACTAAGAGTGATGACTCTACCCCATTTTAATTTTTGACAACACCATAGCCCTTTTGTCAGGATTTTCCTATTCAACATTCATGTGATTTCTTGTTTCTAGTGCTGATGTGGATATTTTTTAGGCTGGTGTGTTGGAGAAGTGTCAGAATTTCTAACCTTGGTGGCATGTATGCTCTTTTTGGATGACATACAAGTTTTTGCTAGAGCTGCAAGTGGAGAGTCTTCTTTAGTGAAAAAGGACAAGGATTTGATGATGCTGCAGTAACAAAATTTCTCTTTTGAGGATTTGGCATGTCTTCATGGAAGGGATGTGGAATTTTGTCTTTTACTCTTCCATTTTCCATAATGAGTACATGTAACTAACTGAGGACATCTCAAATTCTAGTGCAAATGATCTTCAAATGAAATGAAATGTAAATGTAATTGAGCTTGATACTTGTTGCTCCCTTGTTCTATAAAAGGGATTTCAAGGCTCATATTACAAAGGGTCAGATTTTTAAGTCTCAATAGGGTTTTAGGTGAAAAATAAGTTCAGGAAAGGAACTTTGTAAAGAATATGGATGAATAGAACAGTAGATTGTCTTGGGTACGAGTCTTATATGTAATAGTCTTAAAATAGTTTTATAGAAGCTACTGATATAAAAAAAAATATTAATCTGGAAGCAAAAACTCTCCTATGTATCTTTCTCACAAGTTATGAGTCAAAATACTAATGGTGTGATCATTTATCTTCAGTTGTCCATTGAATGTATGATTTTGTTTTAGCATTAACTCAAAGAGTTGATTAAAATGCTTAAAGAGGGTTATAGATTTTGTAAGGAATTACATAGGATTAATAAGGAGTGAGTGTTTTTAGGCATCGTGATTTTTCATAAATTCAAAGCACTACGAAAATAGTCCACCCATCTGTGAATTAAGTAGCTTATATATATTACTGATTCTTATATATTTGACTTCATTGCTCCAATTGATGAAACACTAGTTAGTTTGTTAGAAAATATTGCATGAAAATGATTAATTAGCATACCTAGCCATGGAATTAAAATGAGAACAAAATTTATTTAAATTATTTTCAAGTATAGTATACAAGTTTGCAATATCCCCAATTCTTAGCAAATAGATATTCATTCATTTAAAGGTCTGCCAAATCTTCAGTGAAGTGCATTTATTTGCAATAAATAGGAATCAATCTGTGTATAAATGTGTTACCAATTAGATATACCTCATATGAACACAATAGAGAACACCCTCCTAGGTCCCACAGAGCCTAAAGTGTAGGAGTAAAGACCTCAAAATCCCTTACTCGTGTTGTCCACCAGCCTTGTAGTTTCTTCATTATAGGAGTTGGCTACTCAGAGAATTGCTTGGTTCTACTAGAAAAATCACCAAAAAAAATGGTGACTCTGCTAGGGAGAATCTGAGAATATTTTGATAGAAGATCATCTAGCCTTAAGAGTCAAGAGTTTGGTGAGTTTGGACATCTAGTTCAAATATTAACAAATTTTCATACTTGGAAGTGATTCTATTGCAGTCGTGTCAAATCTATTATGAGGTGAAGTATAAATTATTCTTGAAGAAATTCATTCTTAAAAGGAGCTACATGTTGCTTGAGTGTGGAGTCCTCTGTGAAGAGAGGTGGTGACTTTGTCTAAAGAACCTATTGAGATGTGAGAGAATTTTTTAGATCTACAATTTCCCGGGGAAGAAAAATCTACAATGGCTGCTATATATTCATGTATTCTTCATATTTTGGTTTCAAGAAGCATACATTTTTTATATAGAGACCACATTTGAAATTCATGAAAATTTTTGTTCCCTTTTAGTGAATAAGCACTAACAGAGGGAATGGTAGTGATTATTTTGTATAATTCTATATTGTTAAATTGCAAAATCTATATGAGGTGAAGTATAAATTATCCTTGAAGAAATTCATTTAGAAGATCTTGAGAAAATTAAGATAGAAATCTGCATTATAAAAGCTTAAGATTATGTTGTAAAAACACTTGGATGTACCCTTTGTAATTACAATGTTGATATGAAAAGTTGTTAAAGGTATAAGAAACTATATTATTAATATATACACCTTTGCATGGTTCCTAGCACAACCATGGTTTGTAGTTAGCTCCAATTAGGTTGTAAGAGAAGTTTTAACTCTAAAAGATATAGAGCTATTAATTTCATTGGAATTAATGGTTACCCAAATGTTATTCCATCTAACATAAGGGAATATTTACCAAAATTTAGTGGTACAAAGTGTGAATAAGAAAATAAGCATTTGCAAGAATTTAACAATTTAATGGATGACTATGAGATAGATCATGAGGATGTGATTATGAGATTATTTGTTCAATCTTTGAAAGGAGATGTAAGGGATTGGTTCTCTGATTTACCAACCTGCTCTATTTATTCTTGGAGTGAGTTCAAAGCAATGTTCCTAGAGAAATTTGGTGAAAGAATCAATGCTAGTTCCATTCTTAATAAACTTATGAATATTGAGAAAGAAGAGGATGAGTTAATCCCAACATTTAACTGGAGATTTACTAAAACATTGAGGGATATTCTTGAAGGTATGGTAATAAGTGATGCAGTATGTTTGGTTGTTTATTTGGGAGCCTTTGATAATGAGATGAGCCATTTGCTAAGAGATAAGGATCCTAAAACTTTGTCTTAGGCATATGGGAAGGCCATGAACATTGAAAACAACTTGAAATATGGAATGCAAATGAGTTATTTGTCTACAAGTGTTTGTTGCGCTAGGACAATAAATGTTGATAAGAGGTGTAAGTTAGAAAGTAAAAATGAGTGTGAAAGCACCTACACCCCTATTGTTTCGGCTTACACATCATTCCATAATATTGATCACATAGACTCCCAAACATATCTGATGAGCCTAGTTTATGGTTTAATTTTGGTGGAATTTATAATTTATTTGTTGAAATTGTTATGAACCTTGATGTTTGAATGTTGATATTTCCTCGAAACCATAGACATTGGGCCTAATTTTATCTCTACAAATATTTAATGACATTGACATGTTATATGGACTATCTGTGTTAATTCTACATGTGGATTAATGAATGTTCTTTAAGATAGTTACATATATCTGATTATTGTGCGTACTAATATTGGCATGCAGATATGATTCAAGGCCACTAGATTAAGAAGATTTCACTAGCTGGTCATTCACCATAATGGTTAATAAAGTGGTCATGCAAAGGTCAATGAAGGGAATCATTCAAAGAGGTTGACGACGGGAGAATCCTCATGCAAGCCAAGTTGTAACTGCCTTGTAAATGATCTTTATTGCTGTTGAGTGAATATAGGCATTACTACTATGTTAAATCTATGTTGAGGCAGGTACGTCTGACCAGATTCCATGCACGCATAACCGCCTCTCCACTTTCTTTTCTTTCCCTAAAATTTCATCCTCCCAGTTCATGGAGTTGATTGCCTTGCTTAGTTAGTCACTTCTTTTCCTATAAATAAGAGTTGGATGCTCCTTCTCAGAAGGTTGCACGATCTGATGATGTACTCACATTCTTAGTTTTCAACAATACAGTTACACTTCTCTATTGTACTCATGTTTTCCAATGAATAAGATGAAGTTATAAGTCCATGCATTTGAGTTTACATTAGTTTTAGAGGATACTCATCCAAGGGGCCCCACTTGGTGAGCATTATGTCCTTTATTTTAGTTTAGTTTAGTTATTACTTTTTGTTTAGTAATTAGTTAAGAATATGGAATTGACTGTTCCTATAGCCACTAGAATTCCATTCTGTGACTGTTCCTGCAACCAAAGTAGATAGAGTAGTTTCCTATTTGTTTGCTCATATTTTCATTTATGTCATGCATTTTAGCTTAGTATATTTATTGGTTGATGTTTAGTACTTATGTTATTTCCTTCTAAGAAATTTACCTTCAACAATATGTTTTTCTTAGTTGTAGAATGAATATGGCTATTTTGGATCCTTAATGCACATATTGTGCTGACCCATTTCAAGTTCACGTCCCTAGGTTGACAAGTTAAAAGCACCTTCATGATGATTGAAAGGCTATTCAGTTTAGATGTCTAATCTTTGAATCACAACTGTAAGGGCTTAGTTGTTAAATCATTGTAGGAGGTCAACAAGATATCCAATAAGTTGCATGCATTTGTAATCCTATAGCCCCTATTCAAGATCTCTCTTGCATTAGAAGAAATGAAGGAGAATCATCATATGATTTTTATGCAAGATTTATGGATACTGTATCTTCAATTCCTGAATGCCATAGACCTAAAAATGCAATATGCATTGATTTATTTTACGAATCTTATGAACCAGGTTTGAGTGCTCTACCAAAGGAGTTGAATCCAGTTAGGATTGACCAATTTTTTGAATACATTTCTTGTTTTGAAAATATTAGAGGTGATCATAAAAAGGCTACTATGTTTCCAATTTGAAATGGTAATGATTTTCCTACTCCATATGAGTTAAATAATGAGATATCACATAAAGAAGAAGAGAGTAGAGTGAAGATTGAAAATGTACACCTTAGTGAAGCAAATGAAATGTGTGGTTTCAATTATTTTGAAGACTCCATCACTTGTGGTCCTATGGAATACATAACATTGTGCAATCAATTTAAAGATTTTGAACAAAGTTTCAGTGTTGATGAGTCCCCTTGTTGTAATAATAATGATGATGACATTGAGCATGATCACTCCTTTGATAGTCAGGGTTTTGCTCATAAGAAAAAGATTGAATTCTTCACTACAAATGAGAAATATGATAGTGGAAACATATATTTACGTGAGAAGGAACACCTCTCTTCCTGTGAAGAATTTTCAGAGTATGAGTCAAAGATGTTACTTGTAGAAGATGTAAATGAAGTTGGAAATCTATCTATATGCTCTTCTAGTGATTTTTGTGATTTTGAATATAATGATGACTTGAAGGATTTAGATCTTCATAATGAGGAGGCTGATGTTTTTATATCAAAAATGAATATAAGGGAAAATCCCTTATTTGATGAGCCTCCATCTTCACTAGAGATAAGGAATGATGATTCTTATTGGTGCAAAGCTAATCCAATTTTTGCTGAAAATTTTGATGATGCACTTGACACATGGTTAGAATGTGGCATTGAAAAAAAAAAGCAACACATTGATAAGCTTCTAGAGGATGTTACATATGACTATTTTACATTTGATACAAATGTTGCAGATAATGATGAGTATCATGATGCTGATTACTTGAAATAATAAGAATAATTTCAGTTCCTAGTTTAGTTGTGAGATGTTTTAGTGGAGCATGACAATTAAATACAGAGAAAAGAATGCTATTTTTAATATAAAGATATTTCATGTGATGATAAAATTTTTTAGTTTATGCCCGATAGTACAATACAAAATGATAGAGATTACATTGGCAATGATATACTAAGAAAAATTGAGAAAAGTGCTAGTAACAATGTTTGTAATTAGGTAGACTCCAAGGGTATCCACATATTCCTACTTGTAAGAAGAAGGATATACATTTTGCAATGGTATGGAAAAGCTAAATGCGGGTTGAAAAAATCAATTCTTTCAATAGATTGTTTTTTGATAGGGGCAGGAATCGTCCCTAAGTTTCAATGGCTTGGCACCACCAAAGTGGAATTGAAGCTTGGTTAGATTACAGAGTGCATACTCAAAATTTTCACCTCAGGAGAAGGCTTCAGATGAAGTGGAGATTGGATATCCCTTTTTAGGCCTTTTGGGCCTGTGT
This sequence comes from Sequoia sempervirens, assembly GCA_007258455.2. Taxonomy (NCBI): domain Eukaryota; kingdom Viridiplantae; phylum Streptophyta; class Pinopsida; order Cupressales; family Cupressaceae; genus Sequoia; species Sequoia sempervirens. Next base: position 180,636 of record VDFB02022659.1, on the reverse strand, counting down.
AAAAAAATGTAATATTTTGGTTTATTTTATTTTTATCTTTTGTGCCTAATCTACTTCACCCATGATTCTGGGATCTCACCATGCCTATGAGAGGCATGTGTCCCCAACAAGAGCCATTGATGGAACCCCTCAAAAAATTCTTGGTTCCATTTTAAATTGTGCAAAATTTGGCTTGGGCGCTCATTTCTAGTTTTAGGTTATGTCTTCATCACTATATTAGGGTTTTTATGTTGTTGAAACCTTTAAGAATTGGACTATGAGTCCAAAAACCATTGATTGTTATATTATTGCATTGATTGTTATATTATTGCATTAACCTGATATTCTCGATCTCCGGTTGTCTAAGTTACCTCTTATAACATCAATGTCATTGTATTCACCAACCCCTTGAGTTTAGGTTTGTCAATCACCTTGATCCTTTTTCTAGTATTAAATTTTCCTGTGGTTGAGGCTTAATTTTAAAATGACTTAAATCCTTAGCCTTTGTCCTTTATGATTCAAGTTCCTTTTGGCCTAGAGATGGCCCCCTTTTAAGTTAAATTTTGTGGTATGTGTAGAATTAGGATTTCATGTTGTTCGTTCAATCATCAGGAGTTGATCCCAGTTGTTCCCCGTGTGCCCGCACTGATTTATTTCTTCTTATTTTATTCACATGGGTTGACAGGCTTCAACCACGTGTCTAGCGTATTGGTGGGCCCGGTCTCCTTGGTGAAGATAGTTAGCACAATTCAAAGAAGGTCAATGGTTTCAGATTTGAGACATGGCCACATCTTGACCAAACCCCACATGCTCGTGTTGGTTTATTTCATATTATTTTAAATAATAGGCTAGCGAGTGATGGCCATGTATCATGCTTGGAAGTGGGACTAGTGTCTCCACAAGACTGGTAGAAATAGTTCAGAGAAGGATCAATGAAAAATACTGCAACACGTGTTCTTAGGATTGTTCCCTGTGCTTGTCTGTCTAAAGCATTAAAGAAAGATAGTTACATGGGCTAGCAGGTTGAGTGACACTTGTCACTTTTGTGGGACCTGCCAAGCTCTAAAGAAGGAAATTGATTTGTAAGGAAGGAAATCAAGGGTCGATGGAGGATGATGTGGTTAATATTGACCACTTCCCGCCATCCTACGAGGGCCCCGCCTATGTGCCATATTTTGGAGCGGGCAAGTAGGAAAATGCCATGTGGACATTCTGAAAGGCTTTGATGGACTCTAATGGAGTTGGAAGGTTGCAAATTTTTTTTGAGAGGGTAATATTTCCAAACGATGCCATTTTTAAGTTTATTCTTTGAGGCACATGTTTGGGAGTTCGGTTGTTAGTTTTGGTAGTTATTGATATGTGTGGGAAGGAAAAAATAAAGTAGGGCAATGTACGAACCAATATTTTGAGATCGGATCAAGATCATTCCCCGCTATTCTGCTATGAAAAAATACAAGTGAATTGATTCCCACAAGTAAGTGGGTAATTGTAGCATGAATTTTTTTAATTGATGTTAAGTATGTGGTTGAAAAATGTGTACAAAGTGGATGTATATCTACTTAGGGATTTTCTAATCAAGAAGAGGAATTAAAAGAAAAATTAAAACTTGATCATAATTAGTTGCACTAGTAATCTATCTATTGATTTATTGTTAAAACATGATCAATAGTTGAGGTTAAAAAAGATCAAAGCAGACTGTTGTCAGCTTGCGTGCTCGAGCTTTCTTTGAGTATTAATGGTTGGCACACTTGCATGGCTCGAAATAATGAGAACCGATGGAGATATCTTTTTAGAAATTGCATTCAAACATTGACAATCAAGTTTGAGTTTGAGAGAAAAGTTGGTGAAGGTTTTCTAGTTATTATCACTGATAAGAAGAGTAAGCCTAGAGAGTCTGCTAGGCTGGTTCAAAGGTCTAGAAGATTTAGTTTGCTTGAGTCTAATGAGAATGCTCCTGAGGATGAAATTGAGACACATGGAGCTCCTAATACACCAAAGAGTAGAAGGGGATGCATAAAATTCAAGAAGTATGGTGTCAAGAGTAATTACAGCCTGAAGAGTCAAACGTTTTCAGAAGAGCTAGTCAAATTTAAAGGGAAAAAGCTAGTGGAACATGAAAAGAAGGAAAAGAAAAAGTGAAAATATCATAAGGCTTATCTGGGAGGGTGTAATTCTCCCAGTGAGGTTTTTGATAGCCCTTCAGACAGTGAGGGTGACACTAATCCGGAGTGTGACCATTATCCACTTTCCTTGGTGCCTTTAGAAGATTATGATGAGGAGATGGTGACGGTTCCTCTAGTTCAACCACGAACAAGACATTGGTGAGTATCCTCTAAGGCTGATGGCTCAGAGTGATGACTCTGCCCCCTTTTTTTTTTACGAAACCATAACCCTTTTGTTAGGATTCTCCTATTCAACATTCATGTGATTTCTTGTTTCTAGTGCTAATATGGAAATTTTTCAGGCTGGTGTGTTGGAGAAGTGCCATACTTTCTAACCTTGGTGGCATGTATGTTTTTTCTAGACTGACATACAAGTTTTTGCTAGAGCTGCAAGTGGAGAGTCTTCTTTGGTCAACAAGGACAAGGATTTGATGTTGCTAGAGTAACAAACTTTGTCTTTTGAGGAGGTGGCATGTCTTCATTCAAGGGATATGGAATTTGGTATTTTACTCTTCCATTTTCCGCAATGAATGCATGTAACTAACTAAGGACATCTCAAATTCTGGTGCAAATGATCTTCAAATGAAATGAAATGTAAATGTAATTGATCTTGAAGCTTGTTGCTCCATTATTCTATAAAAGGGATTTTACGGCTCATTACAAAGGGTCAGATTTTTAAGTCTCAATAGGGTTTTAGGTGAAAACTAAGTTCAGGAAAGGCACTTTGTAAAGAATATGGATGAATAGAATAGTAGATTGTCTTGGGTATGAGTCTTGTATGTAATTTTCTTAAAATAGTTTTATAGAAGCTACATATATTGAAACAAATATTAGTCTGGAAACAAACACTCTAGACTATGTATCTTTCTCACATGTTATGAGTCAAAATAGTAATGGTGTTATCATTTATCTTTAATTGTCTATTGAATATATGATTTTTTTTTAGCTTTAACTCAAAGAGTTGATTAAAATGCTTAAAGAGGGTTATAAATTTTGTAAGGAATTGCATAGGATTTGTAAGGAGTGAGTGTTTTTAGGCATCTTGAATTTTCATAAATGAAAAGCACTATGAAATAGTCCACCCATCTCTAAATTAAGTAGCTTATATATATTGTTGGTTCTTATATATTTGATTCTATTGCTCCATTTGATGAAACACTAGTTAGTTTGTTAGAAAATATTGCATGGAAATGATTAATTAGCATACCGGGCCATGGACTTAAAATGAGAATACCATTCATTTAAAATATTTTCAAGTATAGTATACAGGTTTTCAATATCCCTAATTCTTAGCAAATATATATTCATTCATTTAAAGGTCTTCCAAATCTTCAGTGAAGTGCATTTATTTGCAATAAATAGGAATCAATTTATGTATAAATGTGTTAACAATTAGATATACCTCATATGAACACAATAGGGAACACCCTCCTAAGTCCCATAGAGCCTAAAGTGTAGGATTAAAGACCTCAAAATCCTTTACTCATTGTGTTGGCCACTAGCCTTGCAATTTCTTCATTATAGGAGTTGGCTACTCCTTAGAGAATTGCTTGGTTTTTCTGGAAAAATCACCAACAGTATGTTCTTTTAGAAAGAAGTACAATATTTGGGTCATGTAATTTTAGTAGAAGGAATTGTATTAGATCCATCAAAGATTAAAGTCATTATTGAATGGTCAACACCAAAAACTGTGCATGAAGTGCGTATTTATTAATTTAGCAAGCGACTATAGAAAGTTTGTTTCAAACTTTTCTAAGATTTACTATCCTATTACATCTATATAGAGTAAAGGGAAATTTTTTGATTGGTGAGAAAAAATTCAAGAGGCATTTGATCAATTAAAAGATAAGTTTACTATAGATTTGATATTAAAAGTTCATGATCTAGAAGGTTAGTTTCTAGTAATCACTGATGCTTCAAGAGAAGGATTAGATGAGATGCTCATGTGAGAAGGGTGATTTATAGTGTATGAGTTGAGAAGTTATAGAAATATGAGCATAATTATGCTCCTCATGATCTTGAATTGGTGGCATTATTTTTCAAGAAACCCTTTTGAGCTTAGGTCAGATCATTAGGGTATTAAATATAACCACATCTCAATGCTTGACAAAGAATATGGTTGGAATGAATATCTAACTGACTTTGAGATAAGTTAGATTAAAAGAAAGGAAAATAAAGTTGTAAATGTCTTAAGTTAAGAGGATACACAATTACTCAATGGTCTCTATTCATTCAAATTTTAAAGAACATGTATAATAATAGTCAATAGGAGATGAGTATTATGAGCAAGTTAAGAAATCTATCTCCATCGATCCTCAAGATTTGAGGTATGATGGGTTCTATTTTAAACTCGATAGAATTTTAAGGTTCAAGGGAAGAATGTATGTTCCAAAATTTGAGGAGTTAAGAAATATTGTGTAGAAAGAGGTTCATTCTACACCATATTCATGATACTCTAGAGTGTCGAAACTCCAAGTTGATGTAAAACCACTTTATTTTAGGAAAGGAATTAAGAGTGATACTACAATATTGTAGAGTGATGTTGAAAATGCCAAAAGCTAAAGGCTAAAAATCATCACTTGGTAGGAATTTTGTATCCACATGAAATTCTAGTGTAATAAAAAAATAAATAGTATGGATTTTTTACAAGGTCCTCCTATGTTTATAAATAGGAATAATGTTATTCTAGTAGCGGTGGATAGACTCACTAAGATAACTCATTTTTTACTGGGAAATCTAATAGATGGAGCACTTGTAATAGCTCATAATTTTGTCGAGGAAGTGTTTAGATTGCACAAAGTTCCTAAGAAGATCATGTCAAATGGGGATGTGCACATAACATCAAGGTTTTGGAAAAACTTATTTTCTTCAGTAGGATCTATTTAGTTGAAAAATGTAGAAAAAGTGGCACAGTGCTTTCATATGGTTTTAGGACATAGAGCACATCCACTTTCCAATTTCACTCATGTTAGGTTCACTAAGATCTTTGGTTGAAAAATGGATGCTTTATGGTTTAATACATAGAATATCACTTTTCTCCAACTAACATTAGAGGATTCCCTACATATCTCACCCCAAGAATGGAATACAGGCAAGAGATTTGCTAGAAGGATATCCTAGGATAGGATTTTAGATTACAAGAGGGGTTCACCACCAAGTAAGAACTTAGAAAGAAAAATGAAATGCAAGAATGACAAAACCTAGCGATGCATTAAAATTGAATGAATGACCCAAAAATTCATATGAATCAGAACAACCAATAGTAAAATCAGAAGTGTGCACCTAGAAAATTGTAGAGGCTTGAATGAAGATTGGAAATGCTACAAATCCTAAAATTTTGGCCTACTAGGACTCATTTACCAATCTGGGCGAATCAGTTCCAGATCTGGGTTTTTGTACAGGAACGGGTTTCTCGAGAAAGGGTATTTGAAAATGCAAAAATATTAAAATTGGCCTAAACTGGGACTCATTCACCAGAAGTGGTGAATGAGTCCAATTAGGGATTTCTAGAGCTTTAAAATCTGAATCTAGTCTTCAATGTCTACTCTTTCTATTCCTATTTATTTCTATATATGAAACCCTGATTTCGAGGCTGTGACTTTTTAGTGAAGAATGCATTCTTGCAAATGGGGAGACAACTCCAACAAATTTCTCCAAGCTTGTGACCTAATCTTCGATGATCTTCAAGTCTTCAAATCACCTAGATCTACAATCACAAAAAGAGAGAAAAAGTGTTGATTGTTAGGGAATAGGGGTTTGCCTTGGTCAAACCCATTTTAGGTAATTAAACCAAATTATGAAACAATGAAACAAGGATATGAAACATGAACAATGATACCTTGAATGATGCTTTGTAAATCTGTAACTCAACATGAAATGGCCATGAAGGATGTAGATCTTGATCTTGACAATAGGAGTAGAACAATGCTTGATCTTGGATCTTCAATGCTACATCACAACACTAGCTCAATAACAGCATGATTCTTGATATGCTTGACATGATGATGGATATTGAATTACTACAATAATTGATGAAGAATTCTGCTCTTGAATGCCTTAGAAATAATCTTGAATGCACTCTTGATGATCTTGTGAAGTCTTGGAAAGTTTAACTCTTGAATGCTTGACTTGATATCATGAATACTTATGTGAAATAGTGATTTGAAAGCTTATTCATATAGGAAATCCACCTAATATCCATGTATTAGATCCCAAAGGTTGACATACATAAAATTCAAACTTGAAACCTAATTTTTCCACCTCAAAACCTTGAAAATGGGCCAAATTGGACTCATTCACCATTTGTGGCAAATGGATCCCACCTAGATGGGACTCATTTTATCAAAGTGGTGAATGGGTCCCATAGGGCCTATTTTGATTGCTAAAGTGTCTCGGATATGGTAAAAAATACTTATTTGTTGATCTTGCCCATTTTTTGATTGAAATATGCCTTGGGATGCATAATATGGGGTCATAGGGGCCTATTAATCATGACATTAAGGCCATAAATGCAAGAGGGCCCAAAATTCAATGTAAAAGTGTAAATAAATACACTTTACAACATTAAATTAAGACAAAATTGGGTCTATTTAGCTTAGAAGGGGCCTATATCCCACATGTGAATGTGTAAAACACATTACAACACTAGAATAGGTCCACCTTAGCTTACAAGCCTCATAAATTTAATGTGAAGGTGTCAATAAATACACTTTACAACATTAAATTAGGGAAAAGTTAAGTTTATTTAGCTTAGAAGAGCCCAAAACCTAGTGTGGATGTGTAAAAACCATCACAACACTAGATCAAGGGGATATCAAGTCCAATTTATCATTAATTATTCCCAAATTAAGTGTGAAAATGTACACGACGATATTTTTCAACACTATAGGAACTCAACTCAATATAACCTTAGCTTATCACCTTTAAAAAAATGGTCAGACAAAAAGGGTAAACCAGGTTTTTGAAGGTTTGTTGAGAATGTACCTCATGGAAAAGAAATATAGGTTGGAGGACTATCTTCCACTTGTAGAATTTTTCATACAAAAATTCCTATCATTTTTCAATAAATATGGCTCCATTTGAAGCATTATATAGAAGAAATTGTTGAACTCCTATAAGCTAGGATAAACTAGAAGATAGAATTAGCCTTCAATAAAAAATATTATAAAAAATGGAGGAGTGGATCAAGTTGATCAAGAAAATATCAGTGGAAGAAAATGATACACAAAATTTATGTTGATGCTAAGTGTACACATAGACAATTCTCAGTGGGACGGGCGATTGTACTTTAGATGGTCGTATTTGTCAAATGGGTGATTTTGCTTCAAGTGGTTAGTATCTATTGCATGGGTGATTGTGCTTTAGCTGGTCGATATTCTAGGGGAAGGAGGGCATGTAGAAAATGGGGTGTGCCAAGAGATGACTATAAAGTGGTAATGGAAGGTGTGTTTACAGTAGTAGGGTTTCTTCAAGGATTGCTTTCAACTTCTAAGGGGTTTGGATTCTATGTGTGACCAATACAAAGTGAGGGATTAGTACAAGCAGAAGAAAGTATATGCAAAGAGTTTATGAAGGCCAATATGGAATATACACCTACATCTCTTCCATATTCATCCATGGAAGAACTTCCTCATTCTTGACAAAAAATGATGGTTCTGTAAATAAGGAAAGCTAGAATGCTTCTCTCAACTATATGTTTCTTCATATTACTAAATAGAAATACACCCAAATGTTTTTGAATGTTGTATTTGATATCTATCATTGTAGTTAATTTTATTTTGTAGATGGTTTCACATAGCTATCCATTTTAAATAACAAAATTCTTTTTGGACATTGTGTTTTTTTATTATAAATTAAAGGTTTCTAAACACACTATGATTTGTACCTTGCACTTCGCATGGTATGTAAAACACATGTTTTATAACATTTACTATGGAAAAGTATAACCGACTCACCTAATAACAAGAAAATTTATGTTGGTGCTATCTCAAATGCAAACATGATAGATTTACAAACTTTAAAAAATAAAAAAATATTCATTCTATTTCAAATGCAAACCCATATATAAAAAATTTAGATCTCATGAAACCATAATCTATTTTTTTGTATTATTTCAAATTTATTTTATATTATTTTATTTAGAAAAGGCAATGTGATTTTTTTTTTTATGTATACAAATAAGCTAGAATTGTTGTCCAACAATGGGGACATAGAAAATATGAGAGACATATGTATACATTTGAATTATAGTCATTTTACAATAAATGGTGTTTATGCATATAATAATTCATATTTTCTATCGATAGTAATGTCCCACGAAACCTTCACCATTGTCTCTTACCATCAAATCTTTTGAAGAGGTCAATATAGTCCATCACCAATCAATTTCTAGGAAAATGATTGGTGTAGTCTAAAAGAATGTGGGGCTATCCTTGGGGCCAGTACAAAAGAAACAAAATAACACAATTAACCTACCCATCTTCATCGAAGATGCTTGAGAACCAATGGGAAACATCAATCTCAATGTCCATTTTTCTGTGCGGCAAAAAGTGTGTAGCTGCACTCAATTGCCACCCATACCAAAAGTTGTCATCCTTAATGAAATGGAGTAATGCCATTTCTTGGAAGGGAATAGGAAACTTGAGAAAGGAAAAAACCTCTTCACTTTGATTGACTTCAATCATGAGAAGTCTACAAAAATTTGAAATGGAAAGAGTGAGTTTCCAAACAATCAATATTAGTGCATTATACCCCAAAATGAGGTGTCAATATAAATCAAAAGAATTAAAATAAATTAACTTTCCTTTGTCCCATTGTTGTCATGAGAAAAAATTTATGCCTTTGCCTTCTTAGTTGTTTCCACTACTGAAAAGGGATATTCAAAACTAGAATTTACAATGAACAAAGCATTTAACACTTATTAGTTTATGGATACTGTAGTAATTTTTTTGCACTTGTAAGACTAGGAAACTTGGGGGAAAAACATGAATCATCGATAGAAACCATAAAACTACCTAAATTCAAGCCATAAATACCCTAATCTAACAATGAATCACAACATGACAATAGAAATCAAATAATAAACCAATGAAACCTCAATTCCTAAGGCAAAGTTGATTCTCCTCCATAACTCTTCTCAATTTTTCTTTTTTTCTCTCAGATATGTAGTGTGTAATATTTTTAATAAGCTCAATATAGATGAATGATAGCAAGATCTCAAAGATAATATGATATGAGTGAGAAAGATGTTGAATATTGTGGTTAACCTTGAAATGAGATTGATAGGTTTCTTTTATAGAAATCCGCATTAAATGGAGGGTGAGGATTAAGTGATGATGTATCATGATCAATGGAAAAGATTGATTGAGGGAACAATAATTAATAAGAGTAGTCAATTATTGTGGAATAGGTAAATGAATTAAGTGATGGATAGAGATAGATGAATTAAATAACTACAACAATTATTTAATTTAGGAGGTGATGGATGAATAATTAATATTAAAAAAATTATTTAATTATAGAAAAAAGGATGCAGATAAATATAAACAATTATTTTGATAGATGAAAAGAGATGGTAGATAATTAAGTAATTAGAAATAATTATTTAGTTATAGATGAAAGGGGATGATAAATAATTAAATAACTAGAAATAACCATTTAATTATAGAAGAGGAGAGATGATAAATAATTACATAAATAGTAATGTATTTAACTATAGAAGAAAATGACAATGAGTAATTAAATAAATAGTAATTTATTTAATTATAGATGAGAAGAAGGTGATTAGTGTTGTAATTTAAATTTAAGTAATCATTTATTTTAATTAATCAAAAGAAGAATAAAGATAAAATGAATTAATTAAATAATATAAAATTATTTCATTAATAGAAGAAAATGGTATAAAGGAATAATTAAATAATTAAAAATTATTTAACTATGTAGGAAAGATGCAAATTAGTACAAAAATGTTGTTCATAGGCTTAGAATTTTTTTCATTTTCTACATTTTGCCCCTCTTTGGTACAATGCTTTTTTGAGGATTGCGTTAAAGAATAATAAGGAAAAAATAGGCTTAGGACTTGCCATAGTATGGCCTAACATGCTTCAATTAAGGCAGAATAGTGTGGTGTCCCCTTAAGAAGTTTGATAAATTTTTAAAAAATTCCCAAAAAATTGGTGGATTTTTTGACAAGCTGATATGACAGAAGAAATGTTGAGTAGAAGAAAAGGTTAGTAAGAAGTGACGAATAGTTATATGAATTAGGATGAAATTAAATGAGATGAATTGATGCAAGATTTTGCTAATAGATTTTGGGGTGATCCCACAATAGAGGCTAAATCGTGAGGACTTTGAAGATGATGCAAACTAGAGTTTCATGACGTTTTGTCTGTAGATTCTAAATATATTTTTTTCAAAAATTTTGGAATCAGATTGCACTTCTTTTTCCATCTCCCTCGAAAACTAGTTTTTTTTCAAAAAACAACATTTTTAAAAAGTGATGCTCACCGTATAACACAACTTTTTTTCCATGAAGGATAAAATTCTAATTCTTTCGAATTTAGATTTGTAACTGATATCTAGTACTTCCAATTGGTTAGATATTTTTATTGAATATTTTTTCTTTAATTAAGAAGTCAAACCAATTACAATTGACATATGCGTTGTATTGTTTTCAATTTTTGTTTGATCAAGGAGTTCAATATTGGTGCACTCATATTTTTCAATTTTTTTTGATAATTTACTATTTTTCCACGTGTAGAATAGAGAGCTTGATTTTCAGTGAAAACCTACATTCACAAGAAATAAAAATAAATATAATAATAAAATTAAATTTATTTAAAATTATACTTTTTGGGAAGCGTATAATAAGCACTACACACTTAAAAAACATAAATTTTAAATGAATTCATTTGATCCCCCAAAAGGTAAATCAAAAGTGGTTTTTATCGGCATTTTGATAGGTGTAAATGAGACTCTGATATAGGTATGGTTTAAAACTAGCGGGGTTCAATCCAAGGGGGTTTGGTCTAAGGTAGTTTGATCAAACCCTATTCAATTGGAATGCTTTAAATGAAAATTTTTAAGGCTTAAATAATTATATTTTCTAAAAATATGTGATTTTAGCAAAAAATAGAATCTCCCAGAAATTGTAAACCAGCTTTGTGGGATCACCCTTTGAGCTTTAATTTTCATGCACGGTTATCATCATAGAGTGTTTTATTTTGGTAATGAACAACAAACACAAGGTATGAAATAAACCAAGGTGTAAAATGTTATCCCTTTGTATAAACAAACAAATTATAGACAAGGATTTCCATGAAACATACTAGTGACAATAGAACTTTGTCAGAACATGTGAGGAAGTAACCATAAAACATGTTAGTTATGATGCAAGAAAGCATTAGACGACCTTTGAATTTCATAAGGATGTTTTTATTATATTAAAAATGGAACCCAAATCATGCACAAGGAACTTAGTTTCCCCAATCATATTGCCAAGAAAATCCACAAACATAAATTAAAGAGAAAAAGCTCATGATCCATCATTGCTCCTCTCATCACTTGTGGAAATCCTCGAGGTGCATAGTAGCATAAACAAAGATAAATCAAATAAAAAGATAAGACTAATTGGACCAACGAGAAAAAAACCATTTAGATCTTCTACCAATCAATGAGTTCTTGTATGTCAACATTTTGGATAAGGTCTAGTTTTAGGAAATGAAGCATGTCATATAAGACGTCGAGTGTGGTGTTGATGATGCAATAAATTAGATAAGACAATTGATAGGATTGATTTTGGTTTTAGGAATTTGGTACACCTTGTTGGCATATAGTTGTCATTAATGTCAAAAAGGGGATTAGAGATGAAATGGAGCTGATCTTGGAAGTGAGGATGTTGGAATTAATGTAAAAGTGTCATTGATGTCAAAAGGAGATCAGAGGTAAGAAGGAATTGATCCTATAGGGAAGATTGTTCGCATGATGATAAAAGGTTTCATTGATGCAAAAAGGCAGTTAAATGGTGTGCTTGGATGCTGTGAAGATCTCAAAAGATCAATGTTTGAAAGAGTTGGTGCAGAATGTTGATGAAAGGAGCATGTATTTGCAGATGGTGCAAAGTTGCTTAAATGTTGCAACAATGTCATGAAATGTTGACATACTATTACAGAGGGTTCTTCTAGAATACAAAGGTGAAAATAGAGTGCAAATTTGTTATGGGTTTTTTGAGAGCTTCTCGAAAACATTAGTTGCAGGTCCAAAGGATGGTGGATGTGATAAAAAATGATTTAATTCTATTCTTGGGTGTTGTTAGGGTTTATCAGTTAAACCCTAGGTTTTTGTAGTCATGGGACCTTAACATAATTTATATTTTTTTGTTGATTGTGTATCAGTGGTTACAAGTTGTATAAGTTGTAACTTATGCCTTTGAGCTTGTTGGGTAATCAGACCCATTTTTCTATCCTTTCAGTTGATGGTGGCGATCATAGGTGCAAGATATATCAAAGAGACAACACAATATCAGAGTGAGTAGTTTTAGTGTCCCTTCAACATGGTGATGATGCTTGATCAATAGTGGATATCAAGCCTTGGAGATCTAATAGACTCCCCACCAGCCCGATGAGTTTTTGGTGGGTCCCAGCTAAGCCCTGAGGGATAGTGGGGAACGATGGTGATCGAATGTTGAAGATTGATAGCCCTCACATTATGCATGGTGGGACCTATGGAGGAAAAAAATGAATTTAGTGGAAGGTGATGTCACAATGGTAGGTGGAAATGAATGGTTGCATCAATGCCATTGTCGTTGGAGTTTAATCAATGGTTGTGATCAAGAAGATTGGACAGTGCCCACTAGTTGCGACACCTGTGGTGGGACCCTATCTAGATATCCCCTAGGGAAGTGGGGAATGGTGGAGATCAAATGGTGTTTTGATAGGATGGAGGTTAAAGAACTTGTTGGGTTTGGCTAGACACATGACGATATATCAACTGATCACTTCACATCGTTGTTGTGAAGTGAAGTGATAAAATGGTTCTCGAGATAAATGATGGGAGCTAGTGGAGTATGATGTTAGTAAAGACAGGTGGTAGAAAAGTATTGCATTGTGAAGGATATTCTCATCATTGTAATAAAGTAAGGGAAGGAAAGCTTTGTGTGATGAGTGATGAATGGTCAAGATCACCTCATTGGGGAGATGTATGGAGATTGACAAAATGAGACAGTTGGTCTCTTTGACATTTCGATAGAACTTCATTCAGGAGACAATGCTATATTGGAGAGAGTTGATTTGGTGTCCCTTCGACATGGTGATGGAAGATTAATGATGACTATGGTGGGACCTGATAGGATTGGGACGGTGATGGAAGGTGACGTGTGTATACAAATGGAAAAGGATGATCGAATAAGGTGTTGATACATGGCTAGAACCTGTATTCCCGTGACACTCTGTGAAGGGGGTCTATGGAATAGTAGTAACCCATGAGCATCATGATGGTTATATGAATGGACTACGGTGGAGCAGTATTGTGCAGTACAATGATAACTGGCAGAGTGATGAAAGTTAAGTACAACACTATGACTTTTCAATTTGGTGTCAATGATATTGCAATAAAGATCAATGGCGTGGGTTTAAAGAAGTGGAGTCATCAAAAAAGTATCCCTTGCTTAATTTAGGAATGTTTAATGAAAAATTAGACTTGATATCACCTTGATCTAGAGTTGTGAGGTGTTTTACACGTCCACATTAGATCTTGGTCCCTTTTTAAGCTAAATTAACTTAAGTTTTCCCTAATTGAATGTTGTAAAATGTATTTATTTACATCTTCACATTGAATTTAGGAGGCTTGTAAACTAATGTGGACCTAATCTAGTGTTGTAATGTGTTTTACAGATTCACATGGGATTTAGGGCCCTTCTAAGCTAAATAGACCCAATTTTTCCTTAATTTAATGTTATAAAATGTATTTATTTTTACTTTCACATTGGATCTTGGGTTCCCTTTCATTTATGACCTTTATATCATTAATAATGGGGCCCTATGACCCCATATTATGCATCCTAAGACAGATTTTAATCAAAAACCAGACAAGATCATCATATAAGCCTAATCGCTTGACTCCCCAACACTTTAGGACTAAAAATAGCCCTTGTGGGACCCATTTTCCACCTTGGGCGAATGAGTCCCATCTAGGTGGGACTCATTCGCCTAGGATGGTGAATGAGTCCCATTTGGCCTATTTTTAAGGTTCTGAGTGGGAAAAGTGGGTTTTTCATTCAAATTTCTTCCATGTTGGTCTTAGGGATCAAATTAATGGTCATTTGAATGCATTTCCTATATAAAAAAGTTTTCAAATCCTCATTACACATAAACAACATATGTATTCATGTTATCAAGCCAAGCAAGCAAGAGTTAAGAATTATGATGTAAAGTAGGGTGGATGATCACAAACCAACTCAAAATCAACTAAAAAAACCAAACTCTTCAAACTTAGAACCCTAATTTGGTGGGTTTTCTCTACCACTCTTCATTTCCCCTTGTAGCACATCAAACATGGGTTTTCCCACATAATTTCCTGAGCATACCCAAAACCCAAAATATGATCACCATTCAAGGTACCCTTTAAGCCATTTGAAAGCATATCAAGTTTTTAGATATGGTTACTTTGGAACAAACCTTTCAAAATTTGTCTGCTACGTTGCAAATTAGGCCTAATTAGGCTTATTCCACTAGGTCACAACTAGGTTTTCAATATCCAAGTTTCCATACTTCACTCCAATTCCTTAGACATGTCTAGTAGGTTCTTCCCAAACTTTTCCCATCACTACAAACAATTTATCAAGATATTTTTACCAAACCCTAACTCCTATACCATTCTTGTGCCAAGAACATGAAGTTTTCTACCTAGGGCATCAACAAAGTTGCACCAACCTTCCTCCCATGCTCCTGCAAACATCAAGAACAAAAAAAATCACCTATCCACACCCATTACACTGATTTTAGGGTTGGTTCATTAGTGGAATGGGAAGAAGTTCATAATTTTTTTTGTCAAAACACACCCTAAATGAGGGTTTCAAGTAACTTTTAGTAAATTAGCTCTAATTTACTCCAGACTTAATGAAATCAGATGAAACCAACTCTAAAAGAACAAGGATTCAGAGAATTATCAAATCCAATCAATATTTGAGCACTCCCAGGCCATACAGTACCGTACAGGTTTGTGTAGTAGAAAAATCAATGGGGAAAACATAAAAAACAAAGTTTTATTGATGTTCAAACTTCAATGTCACCACCAGAACCTAGTATTTTCCTCCACAAGGCTTATTTAACATTTAAATACAATACCCAACCATTTAAACCTAACTTTAAAATCCCCAATGGTTCATCTCCCCCTGAAGACACAAAATGCAAAAAATGCTTGAGCAACATTTTTGCAACCTTTGCAAAATTTGACAGCGTTTCATAAACTGACCCCACATGACCCAAACTAACCAAAAACATGAGGAATGGTCTTAAGAGACCTTATTGCAACAAAAATTGACCGATCCACACAAAATACTAACACTTTTCAATTTTTTAACATTAAGACTAGTGGACAAAGATTTTAGCACCACAAGACTCTCTTTAGGGTTTTTCACCTAAAAGGAGAGAGGTAGGCCAAAATGTGCAATGTCCCCACTCAATACTAATGCAAGTATGATTGAAATATGCATAAATGTACTATCCTAAATTCAAATAATTGATGAAATAAATTGAATATTAATGCAAAACTAATGAAATGCACTTTGTTTGAAAACACAATGTTGTATGCAAAAGCACCTAGAAAGATGAATAGAAATGCAAATAAAATAGAACATGAAAGAAAAATATAAAGTGTGCACCTAGAAATATGTTGAAGACTAGAAATTCTACTAATTTTGTAAATTTGACCTATTGGGACACTAATGCCATTCCAGGCGACTTAGTCCCAGATTTGGAAAACTGCTCTAGAGCCCGTTTCAACCAAATGGGTATCCAAATCTACAAAAACTTATGAAAAAAGGTATAGTGGGACTAATTCACCACTGATGGTGACTTATTCCACTTTGGCTTTTTTGAAAATCCAAAAGTAGGATTGGAAGCTCTCGGATTGCTCTTTTTGTTCCTCCAGGTGTTTGGTTTTGAAACTACCAAATTTGGACTTGAAAGTGACTTTTTGTGGATATTTTGACCTTTCCAAAAGGGGATTGACTCCAAAAAAATTGAAACCTATTCTTCAATCATGTACAATCCATCCAAGGTACCTAAATCTACAAACACACAATGAAAGAGAGAGAAATGTTGAATGTTAGGGAATGAGGGTTTGCCTTAGTCAAACTTCATTTAGGTAATTAAACCAAAATGATGAAATAAAGTAATGAAGAATGAAACATGAAACAATACAATTAGAAAATTTCCATGATGATGGATCTTGGATTGCTACAACAATGGATGAAGAATCTTGCTCTTGAATGCCTTAGAAAGCTATATTGATGACTTAGAATGCTAAATCCCTAGCTTGCTTGACTTGTGATGGAGAATGAAGGATGAATGAATGATGATTGGTGATTGAATTATGAATTAGGGTTAAAGGTCTCCTTTTATAGAGGAGAGTTAAGTGAATGGCTAGAATAAGGATCATGATCAAGGGAGAAGATTAAATTAGAAAATAATTTAATCAAGGGTGGAGGTTAATTGAAAGAGGAAAGACATGGATATATAAAGACTTGAGGTGGAAGATAGATTGGCATAGAAAAATAGGTGATAAAAGATTATTTAATTTAGGTGGCTAACATAGGAGAAATAAATAAAATATTAATTTTATTTATTTCAAAAGAAAGGTGAGAACAAATAATGAGATAGTTAAATAATTAAAAATAATTAATAGTTAAATAATTAAAAATAATTATTTAATGGAGAAGGAAGGGATAATTAAATAATTGAAATAATTATTTAATTGGGGAGATAAAGAAAAGATAAAAATTTATTTAATTATAGAGAGAAAAGGCTAATGAATAATTAAATAATTGAAATAATTATTTAATTATAGAAGAAGAGGGAAAAGCTAACTTTTGAATTAAAATAATATTTATTTCAAAAGTGGAGGGGGAGGAAGAACCATTAGACTTAAATGCTTAATAAAAGTCAAGAAAAGTGTGAAATTCATTTACAATTCTTTACAACACCTTTACAAGACATGCATTTTATTGAGTTTGCAAGGGTCCAAGACCTAATGTGGATGTGTAAAAAATCTCACAACACTAGACCAAGGCGATATTAAGTCCAATTTGTCGTTAATTATTCGCATATCAAGAAAGAGATACATTTTTTTGTGACACAAGACCTATGGTACCCTGCACCAAGGAAAAATTTAAGGAACCCCCCCTTGGCGAAGGTGTAAAATCCTAAAGAATCTTGTATACTTCCTGATAAAAATATTAATTTTAGTGGCAAATTTTTTCCTTTTTTGGGAAAAAAAAATCTCAATTAGCAAATCTTTTCTAATTGGTAGAAGTTTGTGGAAAATCTTGGTGAATTGCAAATTTTTTTAAATCGATAAAATATTTTCATTGGCGATTAAAATCTATTTTCAAACCTAGAAAAAATTTTCATTGGTGAATTAAACCTGTTTTCAAAATAGAAAAAACAATTTTGTTGGCGATTAAAACTTTTTTTCAAACCAAAAAAATATATCCATTAGCAAATTAAACCTATTTTCAAATTAGATTTTTGAATTGAAACCTCCAGAATAACACTAAAACTATTAGATTTTCAAAAATCAATGGTTGAGATTTTATTAATTATTTATGTCTATCGGTCATCATGCTCTTGTTTATCATTTAATATGGCCTAAGTTAGACCAAATATTTTATGACAAAAGCCTTAAATCTGAAGACTTTAATCCTGAGGGTCGAGTCTCGTCAACCTACTGATGTCCCCATTTTAAATTATGCTCATGCATAAAGTTTGTTTTAAAAGGACCATTCGATGAATTTCCAATGGACGACTATAGTTGCATTCTGGAAGTAAATCCTTGAATTACTAGACTTGCAAATTGAAACCTCTAGAATAACACTAGAACCATTATATTTTTAGAAATCAATGGTTGATATTTTATTAATTATTTAGGTTAGTCAGTCATTGTGCTCTTGTTTATTGTTTAATATTGCCTAATTCAGACCAAAATATTTTATGAAAAATCCTTAAATCCTAAGTCTTTAATCCTGAGGGTTGAGTCCCATCAACCTAGCGTTGTCCCCATTTTAAATTATGCACGTCCATTAAGTTTATTTTAAAAGAGGGACTATTCGATGAATTTTTGATGGATGATTATAGTTGCATTCTAGAAGTAAATCCTTCTATAGTTGCATTCCAAAAGTAAATCCTTGAAGCACTAGACTTGTGAATTGGAACCTCCAGAATAACACTAGAACCATTAGACTTTTAGAAATCAATGATTGAGATTTTATTAATTATTTAGGTTTGTCAGTCATTGTGCTCTTGTTTACTGTTTAATACTTCCTAAGTCAGACCAAAATATTAAATTATGACAAAGCCTTAAGTCTTTAATCATGAGGGTCATGTCTTGTCAACCTAGCGATGTCCCAATTTCAAAAATAACTTTATTTGCATGTGCACTATGCAACCATCTTGTCATCTATCGCGGGCATACTTTTTAAGCATTTGTTTTTAAAGATTCAAGTGTTGGAATAAATGTTAATTGTCACATCAATGATAGTGGTGAATTTAAAAATGATAAGTGTGATGTCATACTCATTGTGTTCATGCTAACTTTTATATATACTTCACCAACTTGATGTTCGTCATATCATTTATAATATATTTGGCTTTGATTTATTTCTTCTCTATTCTCAATTTAATTGAGATATTATGGAGTCTTCATGGCATGTCATGCTATCCAAATTTTTTTTGGAGAAAAGAAGGGACAATGCATATGACAAGTGAAAGTTGGGTATGGTTTTTACAACTCCTTGTGTGCAAGTTGAAGATGCTATAAGAATAATTGTGGGTAGGGAATGGCTTCAGAACAATCCCCGTGCTCTATATTCTGAGGTAGCTTCAAATTTCTTGTCCAATTGCATGGACATTTTTCTCAATAAAGATTTGGTGAAGACATAAGCAATATGTTATTTGCAGCCTTTCATTTACTCTATTTCTCCGTTGGAGTTGGCGTTGGAGCATTACAATTTTGAAAGTGGGTTAGAGCTTGTTGGTGGAATCTTCAGGAAAGCGAAATTGCATGCTTCTACAGTGTAGGCTCTTTCCCTAGTTAATATGAAATGGGGTCTGCTATGTGATATGAAAACTGAATCATTAAAGAGTCTAGAGTTTTGGAGGAAGGTTTTGAGTGATTCACTTTTCTTCTTTGCTGTTAGTTTGTTAAATTTGATTCACATTCTACTCAAACACCCAATTGAAGGCCTCAACTAATGTTACAAAAAAAAATTAGCAATGAATTGTGTGATGTGTCACGTGTATATATTTTAATTCAATAGTTCTTGTAATATGTACTTTGTGACTGGTTTTTTTCCATAGTCAGTGGCTTTTAGTTTTTGCCTTTTGGCCACATTGGTTATGTATTAACTACTATGTACTTCAATCTTTAGCAATAGCTACATAAATTAAAATACTTTTGTGGCTCTATTCTTGTAAATACTTTTTTCTTTGGTCAATATAAAAATGTTAAATGTGGCTTCTAAAACTAATAGTAATTATCAACATATAGTTTTGATCATAAGTGAGCGAAATTTATTGTGACTTACTAGTGGACATTGATAATGATTAAGGTAAAACGAGACATTTAATTCTCTCTTTTTAATGTGTCAAATTACTCTACCTTTCATTTATTCTTTTGAAATTCTCAATTTGGCTATGGTATTGCGGGTGGCGACGTAGATTAATGCCATATGAATAGCTAGAGTGATTGATTGGATAAATTTATATTGAAAACTATACGATGTACTATAGAATCGTAGTTGATGATGTCAATAATCCAGTGATTTAGTGAAACAATATTTGTAATGATTTCATATTGTTTGTGTGGCACTGGCGATTTTGACAATTGACAGCTTGTCAACTTGAGGTACAGTTTGCATGTAGCCAGGCTGTCAGAGTCCAGACACCAATCAAATTAAACATTTAAATTGTAAATGTTAGGCTTAAGTTACACAAACCGATTAAGTTGGATTTTTGGTTTGTGTGAATCACAATTATGACTATACCCAACCTCACACGTGACATGTGTGAGGTGTACAAGGGACCAGGTTGGTAGTGGCACTATTGGCAACACTTTTGGTGACACTTTTGGCCCATAAATAAGGATAGTGATCACAACTGAAATCATTCATTGAATTGTCATAAGGGTTTTCATTTTGTAGGGTAATTAACTTAATAAGGATTCAAGAAGAAGGTGATGCGGTATTATTGGGGATACTCTAAATTCTCCTGCCTCTAGTTATGTAGTTATAGAGTAAAAGACCAATTTCCTTCAAGTTCAAAATGGGTAGAATTGGAAAGAAGTTGATTTCGTTCACCTGACTTCTCAGACAGATTTTGAACCAGGATGAGGAGCTCTGATGGAGATAAGTGCTATCCTAGTGCATGGAAGCTGTAAGTAGAAGATGGGAGCAGTTTTACTACCCCTCATCATCTGCATGACTGGCCAAGAAATCCCCTTGCATTTATTTTCAGACACCATGGTGTACTAGGCAAGCCCCATGCATTTATTGTCAGTGCTCATCTGCTGCATGGGAGAAATTTTATAACCCCTCATCTTCTGCATGAGTCTGGTTCTAAAAGGGGCTAAGTACATTTTGTATCTTCACAGTTCCCTTTTCCCTAGTTGGATTGGCCCCCCTTTCCCCATACATTTATTTTTAGATCCCATGTCTAACCTGACAAGTCCCATGTGTTTATTTTCAGAGCTCATGGTTGACCTGACAAGTCCCATTTATTTTCAGACAAACATGTATCACATTTACATTTTCACTAGCGATCCAGTAGAAGCTTGGCACTTGCGCTTACATTTGTATTTGTATTATGTAATAATGTGACATTGTAATTCAGTTGTAATAAAATAAATGGTTGTGCGATTAATGTGACATTGCAATTCATTTTATTAAGTCATTTGCAAGTTAAGTGCTATTAATGGTTGTGTTATTAATGTGATGTTGTAATTCATTTTATTAAGGCCTTTGCAACATTAAGTTTATGTTCCCTTGGCCTTGATGTCAATCCTAGCACATTAAAGTTTAAAGCAACTTTAAAACACATGTTTATTATTTATATCATAAATTACTCAACCATTCAATGAACATTTGATGTATGGTTGTAATTGCATTCCAAAATGAAATGCATAGAGCACTAGGATTTTGAACTTAAACCTTTGGAATCACCCTATAACCATTATATTAACAAAGATCAATGGTTTAGAATTTGCTGTCAATGTAGGAGTAAATCATAAATGAATTATTTTAAATGTTGTTAGCTATGTACTAATTGTGTATTGTGTAATCCAGAAGTAACATGTAGACTTTTTGGTTTCATTCACTTTAATATTTGAAAAATCAACGCTTTCTATTGCTAAGTGATTTTATTTTGAAGTTAGAGGGTTAGCACACGGGGAGATTTCACTCTTCAGTTTGCTCATTCCAATGCACCACCCTGTTCTGGGCTCCACAGTTCCACTTCCAAAAAATCCATTTGAGTAAACCCACTTTCAACTTCAAGAATCAAAATTGAAAATCCGGGTAGGTTAAAGAATTCCTACGACTACATTTCATCATTTGACATTTCTTAAAATCTTATTTTGTCAAACTTTGAAGTTTAGGTTTAGGGTAAAGAGTCTTAAGAATTAAGAAAAAATCAGGACTAATAGGGAATTCCCAAATTTCACATTGTTGATTGTATCAACATGTCTACCACTAGTACCACTAAAGCAATGTCGGATAAAAAAATATATTATGCAAAATTGCTTAAAACCATAGGTTTCACTGATGAATACCATGATATTTATGATCCTGAAAAACTATGGTAGGCGTACCTCAAAACTTAGATTTTCATCTCAGAATAAGGATTCAAATAAAATGCAAGTCAATAGTATCAGTGCACCATGGGTAATTGGATTAGGGTGCGCATGATGTTACATGAGGTTTTCCCTTCCCCAAAATTTATCATGGTTTGTGCCCTAAATTATGATGATAACACAAGAGAAATTGTTAATAAAGATAGAAAAGAAGAATTGTTATCCATTAATGCAGAAGAATTTGGAAAAGTGTTGGCCTTGGGATTTACAACCAAAAAATTTGGACATGTCCACATTGACCTAGAAAAGCTTGCTAGTGGTTATGAAGTAGCGGATGAAAAGGAGAAAAAATATTTCTTAAATAGAATAGTTCAGGATAGAAATAAATTGAAAGGTGATCATAAGCCTCCTTATGATTTGGATATTTTTAAACGATGGGCTTAGGATACTATTTCCATTCTAGCATTTTTCCTCGAATTGGATAGCAATTTGGAAGTGGGTGCAAGCCTCCTTGAAATGGTATATAATATCCATTATCATGTTCCATATGTCAAATATAATTTTCTTGGGCACATTGTAGAATCCATGCATAAACAATTTTTAATGATTAAAGGAGGTTCCACCAAGACATTTAGGTTCACAACCTACTTGTGCTATATTTTTCTATTTAGATTTAGAGGAATGTTTTAGACCAACAAGCTTCAGATCTAGCCCTATAGTAGTGCTGAAGAAAAGAAAATGGCTCTAGTATATGAATGGACCACTGTGATAAGCATGCATGATTCTTGAAAGAACTACAGTCATTTTGTAGACTACTTTTTGGCTCCATTGCATCAAGCAATTACAAATACTCCAATACCTAGACTTCCTATGACAATTGGTTGATTGTTACTTAATGGGAGAATATACTATGCTAATATTTTATGGATCAAAAGTATAGCCATACAAACTTCCAATACATGTGACATTTTGCTTTGGAATATGTAAGGCAGATGCAGAGTACTGATGAACTACACTTTACCAGTTAGGGGAAGAAGACCTTATTTCCTTCTTTACCTTTTTCATGTGGAGGGATCACATTTGAGAGAAAAACATTTAGTGTGGCACATGATCTTTTGATTTTTATTTATTTTGATGCTATCTATCACTGGAAGTATGATCCATGTGACACCATTAAATCAATGATTGTGCTCAATAAGAATGCTAGAAGTAGAACTCATCATCAAAGTAAACCCTTGCTTGAAAAATTAAGAAATAAGGATTCTTGTGATGAAGTCAAAATAGCGATGGAGAAAAGTGCTGTTGAGAATGGTATTTCTTTTGAACAACTGTTAGTAGAAATTATGGAATTGCATCAAAAGAAAATTAGGAGGTACAAATTTTTTAATGAAAAATTCCAGATTCTCTAAAGAAGGAAGTTATTGAAAAAAATTGGTTACGATAAAAAATTATTGCCTTTGGGTCTATGAGGATGGATCTAGGTGATCGAAGAGCTCTTGCAAAGTATGGAGATAATGAAGAAGATTGTGAGTTTAGAAAATTGTAGAATATAGAGCATCTGGATGAACGAGAAGATAAAGAAACTGATGATAAATCTAATGATGATAGGGAAGAAGAAAGCCATGTCAATTTTAAACTTGGTTTAAGTGAGGCCACAAAAGAAGCATTTACTATAGGAGCAACCATAGCTGAAAAAATGGGTTATGAAGGTGGTTTTTTTGGGTCCCAAAGACAAGGCCCTTGGATGGTAATAGATGTAGAGCATATAAAACCATTGATAAATCTGGCCTTGGGGTTGGAGGTGACAAAGTAGGCCTAGGGCATAGAGGTCAATTTGTTAGAGCTTCACATCCTCACCCTCATGGTCAGACACAATCACAATTAGGACATGCCCATGGTGGAGGGATTAGTGTAATTGGAACTACCTCTAGTGGTGATGGTATGGGTAGTAGTACTAGTAGTGGTCAGCATGTGCTACAACAACAAATTACACACAAGAGGATAACAAC
Source organism: Sequoia sempervirens (assembly GCA_007258455.2). NCBI lineage: Eukaryota > Viridiplantae > Streptophyta > Pinopsida > Cupressales > Cupressaceae > Sequoia > Sequoia sempervirens. The sequence goes on along the minus strand of VDFB02022659.1, from coordinate 156,428 downwards.
ACAATATACCACAAAAATAACAGGTGATCAAGGCATACAAAAGAGGCAAAGGATTTTGACAGGTCCAAGTCACATTACTAGTGGATCCACCACAAAGGAGTTATTTCCAGGCACTCCCCCAATGCTAGTTAGTATGGCTATGACATCATTAGAAAATGCAAGTACTCCTATTCCTTCACCATTCAAGAATTCCATTGTTCCTGCATCCCTAGGTTTTGATTACATTGAAGAGTTTAAAAATAAATCAGAAGTGAATAAAAAAGAAAAGGAGCAACTAATGAAGAGTGTGTTTGTTGTAACTTCAAAGCCTACAACAACCATGGTATTACCCACATTTGACACAAGTAAAGAAGTCATGGAGTACACAATTCTTGTTCCCACAGTTCAAAACAAACCAACAAATCAGATGGTTCCATTTGAATTCCAGCTGAACAATATTCAATTGGATTTTTCCGAACTTAGAAATACTGAAAAAATTAATGTATCAAAGAAGAACAATGAATTGGTGTACACATCATTGCTAAAGCAAGATAGAGAGAAAAAAGGTTGTAGACTCAAATTGAAAAGTTGCAAGCAGACCTAGCAAATGGGAAAGAAAAGAGGAAAGCAACTAGAATAACAAGAGCAACGAATTAGAAAATAAAATAAAAAAATCTACCTCGACATCAACAAGCAAAGAGGATAAGAAGAATGAGACTATAGTGAATGAACTGAAGCAAAGGTAGATGAGAGCAACAAGAAATATGAAGAGGAAAAATCCACTTTAGAAAAATTAAGACTAAGCATTGTGAATAGAAATGCACAGTGGGAACAAAAAATGGAGAAGGAGAGAGAAAGAAATGAAAGATTGGAGGCAAAGCTGATGGAAACAAAAAATAAAATTAAGTCTTACCAAAATAAGTTATTTTCATTTTGTAGAGAAATAGTGAGGCATATGAAACAAAAGATCTGGGATGAAATAATGCAGGGGATTGATCATTTGTGTGACATGTTTCAATTTATTGATGCTATCAGACAACATCATAATAAGCTCAACAAATATTTAATGAACAAGAAAAATGTGCTGGCATTAGAGAAATTAGCAAATTAAATTCAACAAACAGTCTACAAAGCTAGTGACAATGTTTTGAAATCAAAAGGGATTACTAATCAACTTGTTACATCAATGACGTTGTCATCTATTATTCAAAAGTGTTGGAGAATGCATGAAACAAAGGAATATTTGCATTTGGTTGTAGACAAGATAAAGAAGGTAGATGAAAAGGTAATGAGCTTCACAAAGCTTGGTTTGCCAGAGGATTTTGACACAAATGAGCGATTCATTGGGAAGAATAATTTCAGAAAGAAGATGGAGGATGCAAGGAAGATTGATTTGGACTAGTTTCCTAGAACCCCTATGTGGTGAACTATTTGGATTCCATCAAACCATTGCTAACCCTGAATGCAAAATTAACTGAAGAATCCAAGACAAGTTCAAATTTGAATCATGAATTGTTAACAAATCTTCAAGTCAAACAACATCAGTTAAAACAAATGAAAATTCCACCACCTAAAGAGTGGAAGTTGCTAGAAAAGGTGATACAGTGATTTGATTTTTTATAATATGAGTTTCTAATTTCCAACTTAGCTTTGTGAAGAGTTGTCTTTGAGCAAGATTTTGTATTTCCAATTCCTTGATGTATTCCTTCATGTGATAATAAATTTAAAAGCTCAAATTCAGACTTTAGTAATGCGTTGATGTTCAATTATCTATATTATGGGTTTGGCAGACGCAGTTAGGATCTTTTGGGAAAATCTTTGATTTCCCTCATTAGAGAAAAAACTCTTTTATACTTTCAAGTTTGTTTTACAGTTATCTTTCAATATAGAAACTCATATGGTGAAGTTCATGCAGACATAATCTCTTTGTTGTGGTGTATGGATTTATTTTTCTTATTCTGAATATCTTGCCAACGGTTGTCTATGTTGGTGTTCTGGATGTTTAATAGATTACATTGCTACTGTACGTTTATCTTTGAATGAATTCTTATGGCAATGGTTGAGTTCAATTAAAGAAATTTATTAGTTATGAAGTGATTCAAGTCTTTGTGCTTTAGTTTATAGTTTGATATTTCATATTGGCATGCCTTTCAAAGCCTTCTAGTTAAAACCTACACCTTTCTTTGCTTTCTAGTTAAAAGCAACCTGAATTTCTTTGCTTTCTGGTTTAAGCTTTTATTGTTTAAGTTGTGTGGATGCCTTTATAAGTTATTTATGTTGAATTGTTAGCTTCTGTTAGCTTATAACTTATAAGTTATGGATGTTGAAATGTTAGCTTTTGTTCAAGGAATGGATTAATAATATTCCTTTCAATTATTTATCAAAGATTGTATGAATGGAAATGCAATAGGAATTTATAATTAGTGTGACAAGTGTTGTTCTTTAAAAATGATGCAAAATCACATATCAAATTCAATACCATGGAATACAATATAAAATATTAAAAATCACAATTTCATGGAATACAACATAAAATAACATCAACTACAGTTTGGAATATGATTCATGAAGTGCAATATAAAATAAAGTGCAATTATAATATAATAAATGAAGGAGTAGTTGAATGCCTTCTAATAATCAAAGTGAGTGAGAGAAGTGTGTGGAGTTGGGTGGTGACGTCGATTGTGGGTATGTGCAGGATCATGATGGGCCAAAAAGTGGCGATATTATGGGTATTTGTAGGGTATGTGGCTGATGACTTTTTTCTTACCCAAAATTGATGAAACGAAAAGGGTTTTAAGAGGAGATTCTCAGCTTTCCACCAATATAAATTATGCTTTAATTTGAATTGAATAAATAATTATTATTCATTTTCTATTAGAATTACGACTAAAGTCCTAATCGATAGGCTGATTGAAAAACATCTATAGCTTTCAAACGGTATCATATTTTTTGAATCCAAAACATGCACATTCTATGATTCACATACTATAGGATTAAAAAAAGAAAAATTAAATTTCATGAATTTTTGACCAAGTTAAGGTGGTCAAACATACGAGTTTTATATTTTTTAAAAGTTGTAATTAAAAAATCATAATTAATTATTTACTTGGAAAAAATTTACAAAAAATATGCATCACATCCGGACATGAGTTCTCTACTTATATATAAAATATTATAAAAAACTATTATCATTTTATTATGGTTAGGGTGGTCAGACATACACCTACTTCTTATTTTTTGCTTGAAATTTAAGTTCTACTACATTAAAATTTCAAATTTTCAACAAATAGAATTTAAAAAAAATAAAAATAAACCTAGTAGTTTAGAAACTACATTCAATTTGCTACAAATTCTATTCTTACATATTTTTGAAATAATATAGATAGCTTATTCAAATTTTTATGTCAAGTTGCCTAACACTGATTTTTCTGAATTTTTTGCCACTGAAGGGCCTATTTTTTCCATGATGATCCTGCACATACCCTTGTACGCCTAACATTTATGGCAAGGAATGTGAATTAAGTTATTAATCTTTGGAGGAAATACTTTCTCGATGCTTCTCTTCTATGGCGAACAATTGGTGTGAAAACAAAGAACAAGAGGTGGTGGCTCTGTAGCTGCAATAGTGATGGAGGTTGGTTTCACACTTACAACAAGGAAACAACTCTCGCCTTTTCATGGAGGAGCATTGATGAAGAGAATGATGGGTTGTTTCCTGTATGGTGATGAGCGATTAGTGCATGCAGTGCAACTAATTCTAGGAAAAGGATTCAGTGACCTCAAACATAGATGCAAAACAAATGTGGACATATATTCACTGATTATGGCTTGGGGTTTAGATTTGGGAGAGTTGATTGAAGTTGTGAAAAAGGTGATGAAAACACTAGTGCATGAGGATTATCTTGAGGACATGGATTCACTGTTAGAATGGGAAACTTCAGGTGTAGGAATGGATATCAGTGAGGGCATTGATAGTGATGAGGAAGAAGAAACAAAGAAATGCATACCCTTTGTGAAATGGCTAGAAGAAAAATGTAAAGCCAAATGGAGAGAGGGAGTAGAACGTGGGTGGGAAGCTCTTAAATTTATTGTGGAATTAATAGAGGTTGAGGCGGTAATCATGAAGGAAAAGGCTGAAGTGGAGTGTTTGGAGAAGAATGAGCAGCGACCGCAGCGGAAGAGAAAGACGAATGGGGCCACCATGAAATCTGTGGTGAGTAGCTTGTCTAGACCTTTACAGTAATTTAATCCTTTGTCAGGCATTGTGAGTTTTTGGTTGTCTGTAGTTAGTTTTTGGGGTTTGCTAAAATTATGAGCAATGAAGGGAAGATTTTTTTGGTTTGTAGGGTAGTTAGTCGGTATTCGAAAAAGGTGATAAATGTAATTTTGAGCGAAATTTTGATTAGTAGATAAACTGTAATTTTTGAGAAATTAGGGTAAAGTAGTTGAATATCTGGAGGATAGATGGTTATTTAGAAAAGTTTAGAAAAATGATGTAATATTACTTTTTTATCAATAAAGAAAAAAATATTATTATTGATAAAAAAAATATACCATGAAGTGTAATGATTCACAATTTCATTGAATACAATATTAAATATCTTCAATTACAGTATGGAATAATGGAAACTGATCCATGAAGTGCAGTATAAATAACTAAAAGCTGCTAATTCTCTTCCATTTCCCAAATGGAGTTAGGGTCCTCAAACTGACGTTCATCATTAGATAAAGTAAAAGAGTCATCTTGAATTTGATTTTGAGTCTGCTCTTCATTTTCTTCAGCCAGTGTCTCAAATTCAACATTAATTGTGTGATTTGTGTCAATGTCATCTGTCCCAGTTAGACTGCTACTACCACTGCCACTACCACCAGTACCAGTGTTTGGAAATGGAGTGTTGCACAACCCAGTCCTTCTTCTTTCACATGTGGACCTCCAGATTGCAAGTGCCCTTTCAAAAGGAAAATTAAAGATATTATACATAGTTCTTTTCAACCTCAAATAATTTTCCAAATTCTTGTCTAGTTTGTTTCTTAACTTTGGTTTCAAAAACCCCAATGTACTAGAAACTCTCTCATCCTCCATCGACCCCAATATCATTGTTTGGCATAAATAAGCAAGTTTGAAATATTTTGATATCGAACCACACAATATTTCACTCTGACCTAAGTTTGTCCAAACCTTTTTTATTGATCCCGGTTCAAAGGCCTTCTTCATGCCCATGGATTTATATTGGCCCCTCATAGCTATTGTAAAATTCCTAGATTGTTTTCTAAGCTTAGGTTCATTTAAAATTCCTATTTTTTTCTCATCGTATGTTACACTTTTCGAAATTTGTTCGATCAATATCTTTACTTGATCATGAAAATATTTTGGGTTCTCTCGATTTTCCCAAAATTGAGGATACACAATACCCATGGCTTCAAGTATTTCATGTTGAGGGAATCTTTCATGTATCTTTGAGGAAAGAGATTTTGAAATTTCCTTCAAATTATCACCAACATATTTAACACTGCCTTTAAAATCTTCCTCCTTAACAAATACTTCTCTGCTAGAGTGCTTGGCTATCTTACAATGGTACATTGGTATATCATATCCATGTACATAGATACAAAAGTTCCTGATAGCATTAAACTATAAATAATTATCAGGATTATTTAAATAAGTAATTGTCCACCACATGAAATAATTTGGGCCATCTTGTGTTAGATCTAGATATAGATGATCGAGGGCCAAGCATGTGTGTTTACGTAGATTGGCATATTCATTAATATACATAGTTCTGTCTTGGGCTTTCTTCACAAGATTTTTCATCTCATCCAGCATGGGGAGAAGACTAGCTAAAGTCAAGAGTGTCTCTATATCGCTTAATCTATGTAAGAGGTCAGGAGCTTTGTCTACTGTGAATTTTGTATACTTCCCGATAAAAATATTAATTTTAGTGGCAAATTTATTTATTTTTGTGAAAAAAAATTAATGTCCATTGGTGAATGTTCTCTAATCGCTAGAAGTCTGTGGAAACTCCTGGCAAAATGCAATTTTTTTAAAACCACTAAATTTTTTCCATTGGTGATTAAAATCTATTTTCAAACCAATAAAATATTTTGATTGGTGAATTAAACCGGTTTTCAAACCAGAAAAAATAATTTTGTTGGCGATTAAATTTATTTTTCAAAGTAAAAAATAAAATTCATTGGCGAATTAAACCTATTTTCAAATGTTTAAGAAAAAAATTTAGTGATTTAAACATAATATCAAACTAATAAAAAAATACAGTGGCGAAATGTTTTCCTAACCTTAGTTGCAAGTCTTTCTTGGTCATCTTTGTAGTTAGTGGGTCAGAGGTTTCAAAAAGTTTGAAACTTCAGACTTTGGTTCTAAGGTTCCAAGTTTCAGCGACCATGTGGACCATGACCGTTCGATGAATTTTCGATGGATGGCTGTAGTTGCATTTCGGAAGTATATCTCTCAAGCACTAGATATGCGAATTGAAACCTCCGGAATTACACTAGAACCGTTAGATTTTCATAAATCAATGGTTTAGATTTTATAATTAATTATTTAGGTCTTTCACTCACCCTACTCTTTTTTATCATTTAATATTGCCTAAGTTAGACCAAAATATTTTATGACAAAGCCTTAAATCTTAACTCTTTAATCCTAAGGGTCAAGTCTCGTCAACCTAGCGATGTCCCCATTTTAAATTATGCACGTGCATAAAGTTTTTTTTAAAAGAGGGACTGTTCAATGAATTTTCAATGGATGACTATAGATGCATTCAAGAAGTAAATCCTTGAAGTACTAGACTTGTGAACTGAAACCTCTGAAATAACAGTAGAACCGTTAGATTTTCATAAATCAATGGTTGAGATTTTATTAATGATTGGTTTTAGAAATCAACATATAGTTTCGATCATAAGTGAGCAAAATTTATTGTGACTTATTAGCTAGGAAATTGATAATCATTAGGGTAAAATGAGACATTTAATTCTCTCTTTTCAATGCATCAAAGTTCTCTACCTTTCATTTATTCTATTGAAATTCTCAATTTGGTTGTGGTACTAAGTGACGGCGCAGATTAATACCATATGAATATTAATAACATTTTGTTTCCACAGTCCATGATGATGGTATGCAAGATTTTTGGATAAGCTGTGTGTGATTTTTATATCATCAACGTTTCGGATCATACTCCATGATCCATCATCAGGATGATTAGCAGTAGAGTGAGAATGAGAGAGAGCAAGCAGACTTGGATATAAAGGAGAGGGAAGAGAGGTTTGGGAAGGTTGAGAGGCACGCTCCCCACAAAAACATAACATAAATATAAATATATAAATGAAATGACAGCACCTAAGTATAAATCTGAAATATATATGCAAAGGATAGTGAGAAAGATAAGGCAGAAACAAAGCAAATACAAATGTAAGAAATTAAAGGACAAACGAAAATAAACAAATAAATAAGAATTAAAAATTATTGAAAAATAAATAAACAAGGAACCATTATAATAATGGATGAAAGGAAACAATTAACCACTAGGAACAATAGTAAATTGTAAAGGAGAAATAAAAGAGAAAAGACTAAATAAGAATAGCTCAAAAATAACAAAGAATAAAGGAATCAGGTAGAAAACAAAAGAAATCAAATGATGAAAAAAGAATGAAACAAAAAACAATCATTTGATTTCTTTTGTTTTCTACCTGATTCCTTTATTCTTTGTTATTTTTTGAGCTATTCTTATTTAGTCTTTTCTCTTTTATTTCTCCTTTACAATTTACTATTGTTCCTAGTGGTTAATTGTTTCCTTTCATCCATTATTATAATGGTTCCTTGTTTATTTATTTTTCAATAATTTTTAATTCTTATTTATTTGTTTATTTTCGTTTGTCCTTTAATTTCTTACATTTGTATTTGCTTTGTTTCTGCCTTATCTTTCTCACTATCCTTTGCATATATATTTCAGATTTATACTTAGGTGCTGTCATTTCATTTATATATTTATATTTATGTTATGTTTTTGTGGGGAGCGTGCCTCTCAACCTTCCCAAACCTCTCTTCCCTCTCCTTTATATCCAAGTCTGCTTGCTCTCTCTCATTCTCACTCTACTGCTAATCATCCTGATGATGGATCATGGAGTATGATCCGAAACGTTGATGATATAAAAATCACACACAGTTTATCCAAAAATCTTGCATACCACCATATGAATAGCCAGAGTGATTGATTGGATAACTTTATATTGAAAACTGCACGATGTACTGTAGAATCGTAGATGATGATGTCAATAATCCAGTGATTTTGACAATTGACAGCTTGCATGGCACTACCGATTTTGACAATTGATAGCTTGTTAGCTTGAGCTTCAATTTGCAACTTTGCATGTAGCCAGCTTGAGGTACCAATTAAGTTGGATTTTTGGTTTGCGCTAATTGCAATTATTACTAAGTAGTCAGTAGTAACGTGTGAGGTGTACAAGGTACGAGGCTGGTAGTGGCACTTTTGGCCCATAAATAAGGATAGTGAGCACAACTAAAATCATTCATTTAATTGTCATAAGGGTTTTCATTTTTTAGGGTTAATAACTTAATAAGGATTCGGGAAGAAGATTCGGTATTATTGGGGATGCTCTAAATTCTTCTGCCTCCAGTTATGTAGTTATAGAGTAAAAGACCAATTTCCTTCAAGTTCATAATGGGTGGAATTGGAAAGAAGTTGATTTGGTTCACTTGACTTCTCAGATAGGTTTTGAACTAAGATGAGGAGCTTTGATGGACATAAGTGCTATCCCAATACATGGAGGCTGCAAGTAGAAGATGGGAGCAGTTTTACTACCCCTCATTGTTTGCATGGTTTCCTAGGAAATTTCCATGCATTTAATTTCAGTGCTCATCTTCTACATGGGAGCAGTTTTACAATCCCTCATCTTCTGCACCAGTCTAGTTTTGAAAAGGGCTAAGTACATTTTGTATCTTCACAACTCCAATTTCCCTAGTTTGATCGGGCCCCCTTTCCCCATGCATTTATTTTTAGAGTGTATAGCTGACTCGAGAAGTCCCATGTGTTAATTTTCAGAGCTCATGGTTGACCCAACAAGTTCCATTTATTTTTAGAGATACATGTATCACATTTACGTTTTCAACTTTTCACCAGCGGTCTAGCAGAAGCTTGGTGCTTGCGCTTACATTTGTATTATTAATATGTATTAATGTTTTAATGTAATAATGTGACATTGTAATTCAATTGTAATAAAATAAATGGTTGTGCTATTAATGTGACATTGTAATTCATTTTATTTAGGCCTTTGAAATGTTAAGTTTTCAGCCCCTTGGCCTTGCTGTCAATCCTAGTGCATTAAAATTTAAAGAAAATTTAAAGAAATTTTAAAACACATGTTTTAAAGCAATTTTAAAACACATGTTTTAAAGCAATTTTAAAACACATGTTTTATGTTTAATATTTATATCATAAATTACTCAACCATTTGATGAACATTTGATGTATGGTTGTAGTTGAATTCTGGAATGAAATGCACAGAGCGCTACACTTGCAAACTAAACCTATGGAATCACCCTATAGCCGTTAGATTAAAAGAGATAACGGTTTAGAATTTGTTGTCAATGCAAGAGTAAATGATTGTTTTTAATGGCTTGTTTTAAATGCTGTCAGCTATGTACATTGTACTACCTAATTATGTATTGTGTAGTCTGTAAGTAACGATAGATGTTTCAGTGTCATTCAATTTGCTCATTGCAGTGCACCACCCTATTCTGGGTTCCACATTTCCACTTCCAACAAAGCCATTCTAGTAACCCAGATTCAAGCTTCAACGTAGTTTCAACTTCAAGAATCAAAATTAAAAATCCATGTAAGTTAAAGAATTCCTTTGGCTACGTTTCATCACTTGACGTTTCTTAAAATCTTATTTTGTCAAACTTTGAGGTTTAGGTTTAGGGTTAAGAGGCTTAAGAATTAAGAAAAATTAAGTACTAATAGGGAATTCACAAATTTCATATTGTTGATTGTATCGGCATGTCTACCACCAATACCACTAGAGCAATGTCGGATAAAAAGATATATTATGCAAAATTGCTTAAAACCCCAAGTTTCACTAATGAATACCATGATATTTATGATCCTGAAACCTATGGTAGGCGTACCTCAAAACTTATATTTTCATCTGAGAATAAGGATACAAATAAACTGCAAGTTAATAGTATCAGTGCATTGTGGGTAACTAGATTAGGGTGCATGATGTTACATCAGGTTTTCCCTTGCCCAAAATTTATCATGGATTGTGCCCTAAATTATGATGATAACAAAAGATAAATTGTTAATAAAGATAGCAAAGAAGAATTGTTATCCATTAATACAAAAGAACTTGGAAAAGTGTTGGCCTTGGGGTTTACAACTGAAGAATTTGGAAATGTCCACATTGACCTAGAAAAGCTTGCTAGTGATTATGAAGCAGTGGATGAAATGGAGATTTTTTTTTTTTTTAAATAGAATAGTTGAGGATAGAAACAAATTGAAAGGTGATCATAAGCCTCCTTATGATTTGGATATTTTTAAACCATGGGTTCAGGATACGATTTCCATGCTAGCATTTTTCCTCGGACTGGATAGCAATTTGGAAGTGGGTGCATGCCTCCTTGAAATGGTGTATAATATCCATTATGGTGTTCCACATGCCAAATATAATTTTATTGAGCACATTGTAGAATCCATGCATAATTTTTTTTAATGATTAAAGGAGGTTCCACCAAGAAATTTAGGTTCATAACCTACTTGTGCTATCTTTTTCTATTCAAATTCAGAGGAATGTTTCATACCAACAAGCTTCAGATTCAACCCTATGGTATTAATATTCTTGAGCAAAAGAAAATGGCTCTAGTATATGAATGTACCACTATTATAAGGTTGCATGATTCTCGAAGGAACTATAGTCATTTTGTAGACTACTTTTTGGCTCCATTGCATCAAGAAATTACAAATACTCCAATGCCTAGATTGCCTATGTTAGGTAGAAATTACATTCAACTAGGAAAAAAATACAATTGGCTGATTGGTACTTAATGGAAGAATATATTGTGCTAAGATTTTATGGATAAGAAGTACAACTATACAAACTTCCAATACATGTGACAGAAAGGGTTTTTGCTTTGGAATATATGTAAGGCAGATGCAAAGTACTAATGAAAGACACTTTAGCAGTCAAGGGAAGAAGACCTTATTTCCTTCTTTACCTTTTTCATGTGGAGGGATGACATTCAAGAGAAAAGAATTTAGTGTGGCACATGATCTTTTGATTTTTTTTGATTTTGATGCTATTTGTCACTAGCAATATGATCCATGTGACACCATTAAATCAATGATTGTGCTCAATAAGAATGTTGGAAGTAGAATTCAAAATCAAAGTAAACCCTTGCTTGAAAACTTGAGAAACAAGGATTCTTGGGATGAGGTCAAAGGAGCAATGGAGAAAAGTGCTGCTAAGAATGGTATTTATTTTGAACAATTTTTAGCAAAAATTATGGCATTGCATCGAAAGACAATTAGGAGGTACAATATTTTTTATGAAAAAAGTCATAAACCATGTAGTAGAGTAAAAATGTCAGATTCTCTAGAGAAGGAAGTTACAGAAAAAAATTGGTCACAATAAAAAATTACTACCTTTTGGTCTATGAGGAAGGACCTAGGTGATCGAAGAGCTCTTGTAGAGTATGGAGATAGCGAAGAAGATCTTGAGTTTAGAAAATTATGGAATATAGAGCATCCGAATGAACAAGAAGATGAAGAAATTGATGATGATAGGCAAGAAGAAAGCCATGCAAATTTCAAACTTTGTTTAAGTGAGGCCACAAAAGAAGCATTTACTACAGGAGCAACCATAGCTGAAAAAATGGGTTATGAAGGTGGTCCTTTGGGGTCCCAAAGACAAGTCCCTTGGATGGTAATAGATGTAGAGCATAGAAAACCAGTTGTTAAATCTGGCCTTGGGGTTGGAGGTGAAAAAGTAGACCTAGGGTATATAGGTCAATTTGTTAGAGCTTCAAGTTCAAATCCTCATCCTCATGGTCAGACACAATCACAACTAGGACATGCCCATGGTGGAGGGATTAGTGCAACTGGCACTACCTCTGGTGGTGATGGTATGGGTAGTAGTGCTAGTAGTGGTCAACATGTGCTACAACATCAAATTACACACAAGAGGACAACACAATATACCACAAAAACACTAGGTGATCAAGGCATACAAAAGAGACAAAGGATTTTGATAGGTCCAACTCCAAGTCACACTACCAGTGGATCCACCACAAAGGAGTTATTTCCAGGCACTCCCCCAATGCCAGTTAGTCTGGTTGCGACATCATTAGCAACTGCAAGTACTCCTATTCCTTCACCATTCAAGCATTCCATTGTTCTTGCATCCCCGGGTTTTGATTAGATTGAAGAGTTTAAAAAGAAATAAGAATTGAATAAAAAATAAAAGAAGCAACTGATGGAGAGTGTGTCTTCTCTAACTTCAGAACCTACAACAACCATGTTATTACCCACATTTGACACAAGTAAAAAAATCATGGAGTACACAATTCTTGTTCCCAAAGTTAAAAAAACTAGCAAATTAGATGGCTCCATTTGAATTCAAGGTGAACAATTTTCAATTGGATTTTTCTGGACTTAGAAATACTGACAAAATTAATGTATCAAAGAAGAAAAATTAATTGGTGTACACATCATTGCTAAAGAAAGATAGAGAGAAAAATGGTTGCAAACTCAAATTGAAAAGTTACAGGTAGACCTAAAAAATGAGAAAGCAAAGAGGAAAGCAGTAGATAACAAGAGCAATGAATTAGAAAAAAGAATTAAAAAATATGCCTCTACATTAACAAGCAAAGAGGATAAGCAGAATGAGATTGCAATGAATGAACTAAAGCAAAGGCTAGATGAGAGAAACAAGAAATATGATGAGGAAAAATCCACTTCAGAAAAATTAAGACTAAGCATTGCAAATGGAAATGCACAGTGGGAACAAAAATTGGAGAAGGAGAGAAAAATAAATGAAAGATTGGAGGCAAAGCTGTTAGAAGCAAAAAATGAAATTAAGTCTTGTCAAAATAAGTTATCTTCCTTTTGTAGAGAAACAATGAGGCATATGAAACAAAAGATCTGGGATGAAATAATGCAGGGGATTGATCATTTGTGTGACATGTTTCAATTGATTGATGCTATCAGACAACATCATAGGAAGCTCAACAAATATTTAATGGAGAACAAAAATGTGTTGGCATTAGAGAAATCAACAAATAAAACTCAACAAACATTCTACAGAGCCAGTGACAATGTTTTGAAACCAAAAGGGATTACTAATCAACTTGCTACATCAAGGACATTGTCATTTGTCATTGAAAAGTGTTTCAGAATGCGTGAAACAGAGAAATATTTGCATTTGGCTGCAGACAAGATGAAGAAGATGGATGAAAAGTTAAGGAACTTCACAAAGCTTGGTTTACTAGAGGCTTTTGATACAAATGAGTGATTCGTTGGATGGAAAGATTTCAAAAAGAAGGTGGAGGATGCAAGGAAGATTGATTTGGACCAGTTTCCTTAGAACCCAGATGTGGTGACCTATTTGGATTCCATCAAACCATTGCTAACCCTGAATACAAAATTGACTGAAGAATCCAAGACAGGTTCCAATTTGAATCATGAATTGTTAGAAAATCTTCAAGTCAAACAACATCAGTTAGAACAAATGACAATTCCAACACCTGAAGAGTGGAAGTTGCTAGAAAAGGTGATGCAGTGATTTAATTTTTGATATTATGAGTTTCCAAGTTCCAACTCAGCTCTATGTAGAGTTGTCTTTGAGCAAGATTTTGCATTGCCAATGCCTGTATGTATTCCTTCATGTGATAATCAATTTAAAAGCTCAAATTCAAACTTTGGTAATCTGTTGATGTTCAATTATCTGTATTATTTATTATATCATTTGAAAAAAAATTCTGGTAGTGGTTTCAACTTCTAGATACACTTTAAACAATTGTTGATGTTCATTGTTGTATATGCTACTAATACTATTGTTAATATGCTACTAATACTATTCACACATCAATACTCAATCTCCATAACTACTTAGCAGATCCACTAAACATTTATATGAATTCATTCTTTAATGATTTAATAAAGGTACTTTAATAGGTTCATTAAACCAGAGCCAGAATTAAAACATACATCAATGCATATTCCATAATATTAATGACAAAGAAGATTAATGAAAGATCATTGATCAAATTTCATTAATAATTCATGTAAAATGTTACAGTTGGAGAGACGATAGACTCAAAATAAGGGAGAAAAATAGGCTTAGTCACTAGTCCTCTGAGTTTTATAACCTTGTTGCGGATTTCTAAATTGTCATAACTTCCCGATTACCTAACTTGGTTTATGGTTCACTTTGTTGAGTTGCAAGTCTTTCTTGGTCATCTTTCTAGTTGGTGGGTCGGTGGATCGGAGGTTTCAAAAAATTTGAAACTTTAGACTTTGGTTCTAATGTTCCAAGTTTCAGTGACCACGTGACATTATTGACTTATCTTTCCTTTCAAAGGCGCTATCATCTGACACCTCATTGAATGCATAAACTAATATAAAATGTAAAATACAATATAAAATATAAAATATAAAATATCACAATTTCATGGAATACAACATAAAATATCATCAACTACAGTTTACTTTGGAATATGATTCATGAAGTGCAATATAAAGTAAAATATCATGAAGTGCAATGATTCACAATTTCATTGAATACAATATAAAATATCATCAACTACAATATGGAACAATGGAAACTAATCCATGAAGTGTAGTATAAATACCTAAAAGCTACTAATTCTCTTCCATTTCCCAAACGGCGTCAGGGTCCTCAAACTGACGTTCATCATCAGATAAAGTAAAAGAGTCGTCTTGAATTTGATTCCAAGTTTTCTCTTCAATTTCTTCGGACTATGTCTCAAATTCAACATTCATTGTGTCTTTTTTGTCAATGTCATATGTCCAAGTCCCATTGCCACTACCAGTGCCACTAGTACCAGCCTTTAGAATTGGAGTGTTGCACAACTTGGTCCCTCTTCTTTCACATGTGAACCTCTAGATTATGAGTGCCCTTTCAAAAGGAAAATTTATGACATTATACGCAGTTCCTTTCATCCTCAAGCAATTTTCCAAATTCTTGCCTAGTTTGTTTCTTAACTTTGATTTCAAAAACCCCAATATACTGAAAACTCTCTCATCCTCCACCGACCCCAATATCAGTGTTTGACATAAATCAACAAGTTTGAAATATTCTAATATTGAACCACACAATATTTCACTCTAACCTAATTTTGTCCAAACCTTTTTTATTGATCCCAGTTCAAAGGCCTTGTCCTTTCCTATGGATTTATACTGGTCCTTCATAGCTATTGAAAAATTCCTACATTGTTTTCTAACCTTAGCTTCATCTAATATTCCTTCTATTTTTTGTTCATTGTATGTTACAGTTTTCAAAAATTGT
>VDFB02022659.1:130380-140791 GCA_007258455.2 Sequoia sempervirens | reverse complement strand
TCAAGAAAAATATATAACTTATATTCGGATATGCTAAATCCAGGCAAACAATATTACAAGCTCAAAATAAATCAATTAAAACATAATTTCGTACATGCAATTAAAATAAAATTTCCTTTCTTAATGTATATCATAAAAGCAAATATCTATTTCTAAACTTCTTATTATTATTTTTTAAACAACAATATTTCAAACATTTAAATAAATTTATATATACATATATATATATATATTTAAAATACTTTAATCCTTACACATATATATATATATTATAATAAATATATATATTTCATTATAATAAATATATTTATATTTATATTATACATATATATATATTTATATTTATATTATACATATATATATTATTTATACAAACTATATTAAATATTTTAAAAGTAAATTTAAAACAAATGAAACTATCTTAAAGTTTCAAATAAAATAATTACTATGCAGGAGGGTCAGCGCTTAACATAGCCGAACCCCCAATTAGGGGGCGCGGCTTGTGCAGGCAGCGCCAGCGCTGCCCTCACAGCTGTCTCCCCTTTTGGGGAGGGCTGTGGGGATAGCCCCCCCTGCGCTTCCATATAAACCATTGTTTGTTTATTTTAATAAAACAAAATTTCCAAAAATAAAACCCTCGGATTTAATTTCCACGAGGTTTATTTCTATACAACATTTTCATGAACAGTGTTGCTTAAATAATTCATGTGTAAATATATATATATTTAATATGTATATATGTATATATATACACTGTATACATATATATATATATATATATATCTGATAATATTCATTAAAGGAATTCTCAGAATCAGGCATAAATTCACAACAGAGTTTTCTTCAGAAATATATGAAAAATTATCAGTACACAGAAACAATCCTTGATAATATCTTATCAAATTTATTTTAACAATAATAATTTCTTTCATAATTTGAAATATGCGAAATATTCTTTCCCAGAAAAATCTTAAATATAATTTATCCAATCTATAGAGTTTTTTTTTAAAACAAAGTTTCTTCTGTTGTTTTCTTGAAAATTCACACAAACAACAGCAAATATTTACAAAAATAATTTCCAATAAACTAATCACCAAGAAGATCAAGGGTTTTAACCTTAAGAAAATTCTTTTCCAATAACAAACTACATAAAACACCAGAGAAATACCTGTAAATTGAAGATCTTGGTTATTGAAGAAAAAAATTTCCTCAGAGAATGCAACTTTTCAAAACTACCTCAAAACACCAATTCCAAGAGAGCTTAACTAACACACCAAGAATCCTCCAAAGGATCTTCCACAAGTATACAACAGATACAGAGAGATAACAAATTTCTAAGAAGAATCAATTTTTTTTTACAGCAAGAGATTTTTTTTTTTTTTGCAAAAGCCCTGATAATTTCCCCGTGAGGAAATTGAATAACCCCTGTGTTTTTTCCCGAGATCCAAAATATCCTCCGTAACAAATTTTCAACAACCCCAATGCAATTATTACACTCACACACATGTTGAGAAGTAGTTATGAAAATATCTTCTCCACTTCACGGCAATTTTCCCATTTCAAATTTGCATGCAATTTTTAATTTTATTTAATTTAAATTTTACAACCACTATACAAATCTCATGCATATTTTTTAATTTAAATTTACAATTTTCAAATGCAATATAATTTACACACTTAATAATTTAATTTAATTAAATAATTAATTTAATTAAATCAGTTTAATCTTTTAAGATCAACCATTTAACCAATTAAGCTAATTAATGAATTAAATTATTAAGCAAGTAATTTCTACCACATTTAAACATTAATTTAAATACCAATAATTAAAGCAAAATAAACTAACATTAAAATTAACCAATATTTAATTTTCAACAATTTATTCAAACAGAAAATACAAGACAAACCTATGACTCTGACTAAAAACAGACAAAGTACTAAGACCAGGATTATAGACTAGGCTAGGATAAACCAAACTACTATCTCCCGATCAACGTTTCCGTTGAGTCTTGACATGCTCAGACTTGAGTACCCAGGTGGAGTCGGTGTCATGTACCTGCAATTTCCTGCAACCAAGCAATAACGTGCATACAATATATATATATAAAGCATTAAACAGACACAATGGAGAAAATCACAGATATCGCAGGGCACTCGCAATAGTGATGCAATTTCGTTCTCCACACCAATACACTTCACAACAAACTGACAAAATAAATAGTTGTTAGTCCATCATAACATGTACAAAGCAATGATCAACTGAAAGTAAACATCTACACTAACTCAAAGCATATCAGAAAACAATAATCACCATACAAAGTATCATCATGTCACAGAATAATCCACTATCGCTCAAAACCAGCGATCAAAATATCCAACAAAACATCATAGGTCTAACAGTGTGAAAACATAACAACAGAAAGCATAAGCATAAACGGAGGGGTACTACAAAAGCCCTGCAAATTTAATGGCCTTTGGACCTTTTTCTCAATTTTAAATAATATTTTACAGTTTTAAAATTTATTAAACAATATGTAACATTTTAAATTATTAATAAATAGGAAAGATTATATAATATTTTAATTTATAATATAGAATCTATATCATTAATATAATATTGCAATTAATAATTTATATCTTTAGTTTTTTAATTATTTTTTCTATATATTAATTTAAGATTTTTTTAATTCTTTTTTTTAATATTTTTTAATATCAATTTTGAAACTTATTTTTCAACTTAATAGTAACTTAATTAATATTTTTTCATTATATGTGAACTTTAAAAGTAGTGGTTGTTATTCACTATTATTATTGTACTTTCATTTTATAATTATAAAGAGATCAAGAAGAGTTGTTGAATTACAGAGAGATCAAGAAGAATTGTTACTAGACACTATCTTTTAAGGAATACAATTATATTTTAATTCACTTTTATTGTTTTAATTATAATCTATAAGTAATATAATCATTATTTTATTTTTATTTTTATGTTTTTATTTAGTTGTTTTAATTAAAAAATAAATTAAACCACAATCTAATGGGGAGGACTATATCTATGATAACAAATCTTCTACTTATATCTCAATTTTTCATATTATTAAACCATGCTCTTAAATATTTTTGGTTTTAAAACAACACATTTTAAAAATTGAAATTTTCATTTATTTAGATTCAATTAAAGTTAGAATTCAATGTTAGTCCACATTGCAAAATCGAAGAATATAAAATGTTTCAGTAAGATCTTATTGAATATAGACACAAGGATATGTGAGGAAGTTATAATAGATACTATCCAAGAATATTTTATTTTTATATCTATGCTTACAATAAAATATGTGCATTGTATAAAGTAATATGATATGAATAGATGAACAAGCCTAGCTAATGGTGTCAATGAATGTGTAAAATTATTTGAGTATTTATGTTATATAATGATAATTACAACACTCTTCTAATTTTCATCTTACTACATCACCCTAGGGTTAACTCATCAAACATAAGTGGTATACACCTTAGGACTACATTTTATTATCAACATTTGATTCCATTGTTGGGATCCTAGTTTGTATTGTATAATAAAGATAATTATAGAAACACCAAATAAATATAGGGGTGTAGAATACCACTAAGAACATGAATATTAATGATAGTTATTATAGTAATAGAAATAGGTAGTAACATCCACTAGGTACTATCTTGTAAGAGGGGTTAGGCACCTAGGGGTTAAAAAAGAAATGGGAAAATCCTAAAAGGTTGCAACCACTAAAGTCAAGTCTAGAGTGGGTCAGTAATGATGACTACAAGAATGAATGAAAATCTAAATAAAAAAAACCTATATAAAAGGAGAAAACAAAATATTTAAAGGAATATTTTAAGGAGATTAAAGTGGCTTATATGATGAAAATTGAAGAATAAATATGATTGAAACAGATCCAAGAAAGAAATGAATGAAACCATAAAAAAATGAAGAAGTCCAATGAATCCTCGATAGAGTGCGCTAGAATGGTTGTTGCTAAAAATAATTAGAATCTATGAATAAAGGTATATAGTCATTATGCCACTCAAATAACAAGGAAGAATTTGAATAAATAAATATCCAAATAAAAATATAACACAAGAAAATTTGATAAAATTAGTTGACAAAGTATGTGAATATGATAAATTTTAAGAATCAATTTAGAAAGGAATTAAAATCAATAGTTCTTTGGTAGACATAGAAGTAGTAGTGCTTCACAAGATGAATTCCTAACACTAGATCATAGTAGGAAGGGTGCATTGTAAATAGAAATTTTAACAAGAAATCCATATTTTGAGCAAGATCTATTTAACATTAAGGCTACAATTAATAAATAATTTGAGAGATCACTAACCTTAGTTTCAAAACTAGAATATTTAAATTTGAAAGAAGAATACTTAGAAAACATAGTAAGTAAATATATACTTGATTACAAAGGATGATATTTTGAAAAATTAAAATATTAAGAAAGAAATGCAAAAAAAAATGAGAGAATAAGGAAATCATGCAATTGGTTAGTGGATGTTAAATTGGATAGAAATATAGTTAATATAATGATCAATTAAACTTAGGATAAAATATGAATATTATAACTAAATAAATTTGAGAGGCATTTAGAAAATTATAACTCCATCAAACACCGTATGATATATCTTTATTGGATGAAACATAAATATATTCAATTGGTACATAGTAAAAATTTTAACTTAATTTGATGGGAATTTAAATATTAAAGTTTAACTAAAATTTGTTGAAATTATGAAAGGTCAAAATAATTTTTTTAAATTATGAGATATAGCTTGATTTTTGTAGAATTCAATATAGTTAAACATGAACTAATACTACAAGGTAATAGAAGGGAAATACATATGCCATTCAATGATAAATGAAAGGGGTACATGTAGAGGAACTCTAGTTAAAAAATATAAATGGAAGTCAAGATGAAGAGACTGAAATTTGATACACAATAACTTCTATACTAAGGAATGGGATGGAGAACCGGATTCCAAAGAAGTATATTTTATAATATTTGACAACTCAATAGACAAAGATAAAGTGGTAGAAGCATGGGCAGAAAAGAACCAAAAAAATATATATATATATCCTAGGCCTTAGGAATTTTTATGGATAGAAAATTTCCTAGAACAACATACATAGATAATGTAAACCATGCAAGACAAGAACAAATTAAGATATTAAACTACATCCAAATAGGAACATCACATGTTAAATTTGTTACAATATCTTCAAGAAATGGAATGTACATTCACAAGTGAAGAAATTAGACTACAATATTTTTATGAAACCTTAATTCTAAGTGTTTTACATTGGTAGAAGTGTAACACCCCTCCATTTTGTTCTTTTGATTGAACAGTGTTCGTTATGTATGTTTTGCTTTGTTAGCATGTTGGTTATAACTTGGTTACTTTTGACCGCTAATTGTATGCAAACATTATGTTTTGATGTGATGGTACTTTAATCAGATGATATTATTATTTCATGTTGTTGATTAAATTATCATGTATGTGAATTATTGATGCTTTATGCTTTGATTATACCATTGATGATTAGAGGCGTCAGTTAGCAATATTGTATTGGTGAAGGGGACGGGATCACATCACTCGCATGTGAGTGCCCTGTGATTCCGCGATTTCCTCTTCACGGTGTGTTTTAATATATATATATATATGCATGTTCGATACTCGTGTTGTGTGCAGGATGCAGGTACAGGACATTGACTCCACCTGATTCCACAGGTCTGAGCATGTCCCTTGTTCAACGGAAAATGATTGGGAGATAGTAGCTTGGTTTTCTGTGTCGGGACATCACCCTAACCATAGTGTGTTGTCGGGTTGTCAGTTGGGATAAGTTATCTTCCTTGTCGTTCTGTCTCTCCTTGCTTGCGTGATTAAATTTCCTAGTGAAATGGTGTTTGCTTTATTTAATTTTATTGTCAAAATGCATAAAGGAGTGCTTGTTATTTAATTAGTTAATTTAATTCAATCAATAAATTAATCTAATCATGCATTAGATTTATTTATTGATTAAGTAAATTAAATTAATTATGTTAGTATTATTAAATTTGAGGCAAATCAAAAAAAAATATAGATGGAAAATTGCCTTGCATTCCTCTTGTAAGAAAATAAAATTAAAAATGATTTGTTTTTAAATGTAATAGTTAAATTCAATTTTGTGAAAGAAAGTGAATTTAATTATCATTGTGGTGCAAATGGAATTTTGCTTTAAATAATTATTATGCATTTGAAAAGGGAAATAGAGTTGTTTTATTAATTTCCAAAAAATGAAAATATCCAAAATATCTAATTTGCAATAACTTTTGGTGGGTGAACTAAAATTAGGGGTTTGACAATTTGGAGAAGGGATAAGGAAATGCATCTTTTTTTTTTGAATTATCTTTTTTTGAAATTGATAATTTTTGGAGAGCAAAAGAAACTTGGAATAGCTTGGAGAAATTCTTGGAAGAGGTTTTTGAAGATTTGTTGAAGCAAAATTTGAAGGAGAGCAACCTCCATTGAAAGGCTTCAAGTTGGAGAAAACACAAGGTTCTTCGTTTAAACTTTATGCAATTTTTATGTTGAAAATCATGTAGGAGTTGTTTTAAATTGTTCAAGGATTCAAAATTGTGAATTAGAAGATAAACCCATCAATAAACTTCATTCAAATTTGAATTCAAATTCTCCAAAAATATTGTGAAAACATAGAGATTAAATTGTGTTATCAAGCCTTGCAATAGAAAAACTTGGACAAACATGGTTATTTCAATGCAAATTCTTGTTAAATTTCTGTGTGTTGTGGAAACTTTCTTTTTGAATTGGGAAAAGAAAAGGGAAATCTTCATTTTAGTTTGATTAAATCCTCTATTTTTAATTTTTTTTAAGTGCTAGCAGTGAACATTTGCCCAATCTGGGTATGAAGAAATTTGTATGTTTGAGTTCTTTTTGTTGAAATTTGGATATATATTTATATATATGCATATATATATACATACCCAAATGTATATATACATATATACATATATAAATATATATATATATTGGACCTGTTTGTTTTAAAAATTCATGGAAGGATAAATTCAAATTTTTGTATTCTGGTTTTTACCAGAAATAATAATTTTTTTTACCAGTCGAAATTTGTGCGGATTTTATAACACTGAACCACCGTTTTAATTCGGGCGATGAAATGAAACAGGGGTTTCCACCCCACGGCAGCCCCTTTGGTGGCGTCGGCGGCCTCTATGGAGGCAGTGCCGACGCTACCCACAGAGGTCGCCGCCCCCATCAATGGGGGCTGTGTCCCCTGTTAGGGCAGGGCGCAGCCCAAACCCTACCTTACTTCGTCGTGCTTTTTATAAAATGTAATTCTTGTTATTTCTTTTATATTATATATATATTAAATATAAAATATATGATATATTTTATATTACATATATTTTATATTTAATATATATATTAATATAAAATTTGTAATTATTGCTTTATTTTAATAATTAAAATATAATTAATATATATATTTAATATATATATTTTATATGTTAATTTGATATTACATATATTTAATATATATTATAATATATTTATATTATATTTTAATGAGTGTTAAGTGATTATTATTTTTATTTAAATATTAATTATATATGTATTTTAAATATATGTGTAATTATATGTATATATATCGAGTATATATATATATATATATTTTCGATTACATAGATATTTAATATATACATATATATTTATATTTAATGTGTTTTTTTTTTTAAAAAAGAGAGAAAGTATTTAAATTATAATGAGATATTTGTTAAGGGATAAATGAAAATTGGTTTATGGGAAATCATTGGTTATCAAAAGGAAAAGAAATTCATTTGAAGATATTGTGTGTATTGCGTCAACAAGAATCAAACGAACATTCAAACCCTTATGTGATTGTGCAAGAACATAGTTTGTTTAAATTGTTTAAATGTACTAATGCGATGAATGATTGGATTTACGAAATCTGAAGGTAGATTACCTTGTATTGTTTGCAAGCTTTCTTTCGTCGTGGGGTGCTTATTCTTGTTGGATTTTGAGTCAGATCTCGTAAGTCTTCCAGATTGAATCATCCTTTATGTGTTTTGGGGTTGTCAGCATGTCAATCAACCTCGTTTGCCATGGGTAGTGCGTACTTGTGTCCAGCATTATAGCTGATTATCTTGGGCGGGTTTTTGTTTTCTTCATGTCGTGTTTGGGGATTCATTATCCCTAGGTCATACTTGAGTACCCTTTGGTGGTGGCATAGTTCCACGTGTTGTCTTAGAGAAGTGGCTTGCATTTAGGGCTGGCACACAAAGTGGTGCCAGGAGATCTCAATGTAAGTTGGTTAATTCAGTGAAAACTTAAACCAATTAATTAGCATAGGTGGTACCAACATTTAAAAAGATTAATTTTGCCTCGCTCATGGACGCAAGTGCTTGTATAGACTTGGGATGAGACGAGAAGGCCTAGAATGGCAAGGTCATCATTATCTTGTCCCTTCGAAAGATAATTGATTCCGCATTGGTTTGCATGTGGGGCCGAGAGTCGTTAGAGGTTACCAGGATATCCTGAGATGGGGGCCGGGGCCTAGGAAGACTTGCCAGGATATCCCATACGGGATTGTGATGACACTTCTCTTAAGTTAGCATTCTGTTTGTATTCGTGATGTGTTCATATATTTGTGATCTGGAAGCATTGTAACCTTTGTGTCATGTGATGTCATGTTCACATCCCTTTTCTAGTGGATTCATGTTGCCTATGTTTAGAGGTTGTTGGTCTTGACCTGAAATCCTTGTTACTATCTCCTAGCACGGGGGGTGAGCCTTCGGGTATCACTTGGTTGGGTGGAACGTGCACCTTACTCCGTTGATTTGGCATTGACTTTGTGGACGAGACTTTCGTGTTGGAGAGCTCGTGGGATCCAGTTGCTACCTTGGTTTCATTTATGCTAGTTGCACTTGTATTTTATTTATCCCTCATTTTAATGAGGTGGAAATTGTAATAAACAATCATGTTATTGATTTACCTCATTCTGGGAATGAGAGTTGTAATTGTAATTATATAACTTCTGTCATTGGTAACCATGAAGGATCTCATGGTCTTAATGAAAATCTCATGTATGGAATGTATGTGCTTTAATTAGTTAAGTGAATGTTGTTATGTTTCATTGCATGCATGTTGTTTTAATTTGTGATTTAAATAATCTGTCTCATGACCTTAGGGGATTGTTGGCTTGTGATGTATTCATTCATGTATTTGTATTTTTTTTAAAAAAAATTGTGTGAAATTGTTTGTAGTTTGCAACTTCCCCTAGGGTTGCATGGCGGGGCATTACACATGGTATCAGAGCCTAGGTTTAAACACTAGGTACTCTGGGATTATGATGAGCCCATTAAGCTTTTAGTTGTGTGGATTTTATTTGTGTGTTGTGCTTAATGCCTTTTTGTGTCTGTATAGGATAATGCCTCCCAGGCGTGGAAGAGGAGGGGGTCATAGACGTGGCCGTTTAGGCGGTCGCATGGAGGAATAGCAAGACCCACCTCCACATGATCCACTTGTTTCCGACCATGAGGAGCAACAAGCTTCTCAGAATATTCAGGGAGATGGCAATCAGAATCTGGATCCACCTAGGATCGAGGACGCTTAGTTGCGTCAGTTGTTAGAGGAGACCCTTGCCCGCCTTGGGCCTAGGCAGAAGGTAGAGCCAGTGGTAGTTAGAGAGAGAGAGGTACCAGTTCACTCTGATTCAGAGGTAGCAACCCATATGAGGGATTTTCTTAGAGCATGACCACCTATTTTTGATGGATCAGGTAGTGGTTTGGAGGCAGAGACATGGCTCATTGACTTGACTAGGTGTTTTTCTATGCACCCATATGGGAGCAACACTCGAGCTAGGTGCGCTATCATGCACTTGAGGGGATTTGCCTCCACTTGGTGGAGATTAGAGGAGCAAAAGCTCCATCTGGATATTGGTACAGTTTCTTGGAATTGTTCCTAGAGCGGTTTCGGGCTAGATTTCTTTCTAAGCATTGGTGGCAGCGTCGAGGGGATGAGTTCCACACCCTTCGACAGATGACTATGTCAGTAGAGATGTATGAGCGACGTTTCTACGAGCTCAAACAGTATGCGGGCATAGGTGATGACGAGGGCATGTTGGTACAGCATTTTCTCAGGGGCTTAAATGCTCGTATCAGTGGTGGAGTGTGGGTTTTCAAACCCAGGACCATGGAGGTGGCGGTCGATAAGGCCGGGCTCATTGAGGAGAACCTGGCGATGGCCTTAGGTGGTCATGTAGGAGTGCAGGTGGGTAGTGGTTCAGCAGCTGGTACTAGTGCTCAAGGAGGTCAGCCTCAGGGAGGTGCAC
>VDFB02022659.1:87148-130280 GCA_007258455.2 Sequoia sempervirens | reverse complement strand
GTTTTCCTAACCTTAGTTGCAAGTCTTTCTTGGTCATCTTTGTAGTTAGTGGGTCAGAGGTTTCAAAAAGTTTGAAACTTCAGACTTTGGTTCTAAGGTTCCAAGTTTCAGCGACCATGTGGACCATGACCGTTCGATGAATTTTCGATGGATGGCTGTAGTTGCATTTCGGAAGTATATCTCTCAAGCACTAGATATGCGAATTGAAACCTCCGGAATTACACTAGAACCGTTAGATTTTCATAAATCAATGGTTTAGATTTTATAATTAATTATTTAGGTCTTTCACTCACCCTACTCTTTTTTATCATTTAATATTGCCTAAGTTAGACCAAAATATTTTATGACAAAGCCTTAAATCTTAACTCTTTAATCCTAAGGGTCAAGTCTCGTCAACCTAGCGATGTCCCCATTTTAAATTATGCACGTGCATAAAGTTTTTTTTAAAAGAGGGACTGTTCAATGAATTTTCAATGGATGACTATAGATGCATTCAAGAAGTAAATCCTTGAAGTACTAGACTTGTGAACTGAAACCTCTGAAATAACAGTAGAACCGTTAGATTTTCATAAATCAATGGTTGAGATTTTATTAATGATTGGTTTTAGAAATCAACATATAGTTTCGATCATAAGTGAGCAAAATTTATTGTGACTTATTAGCTAGGAAATTGATAATCATTAGGGTAAAATGAGACATTTAATTCTCTCTTTTCAATGCATCAAAGTTCTCTACCTTTCATTTATTCTATTGAAATTCTCAATTTGGTTGTGGTACTAAGTGACGGCGCAGATTAATACCATATGAATAGCCAGAGTGATTGATTGGATAACTTTATATTGAAAACTGCACGATGTACTGTAGAATCGTAGATGATGATGTCAATAATCCAGTGATTTTGACAATTGACAGCTTGCATGGCACTACCGATTTTGACAATTGATAGCTTGTTAGCTTGAGCTTCAATTTGCAACTTTGCATGTAGCCAGCTTGAGGTACCAATTAAGTTGGATTTTTGGTTTGCGCTAATTGCAATTATTACTAAGTAGTCAGTAGTAACGTGTGAGGTGTACAAGGTACGAGGCTGGTAGTGGCACTTTTGGCCCATAAATAAGGATAGTGAGCACAACTAAAATCATTCATTTAATTGTCATAAGGGTTTTCATTTTTTAGGGTTAATAACTTAATAAGGATTCGGGAAGAAGATTCGGTATTATTGGGGATGCTCTAAATTCTTCTGCCTCCAGTTATGTAGTTATAGAGTAAAAGACCAATTTCCTTCAAGTTCATAATGGGTGGAATTGGAAAGAAGTTGATTTGGTTCACTTGACTTCTCAGATAGGTTTTGAACTAAGATGAGGAGCTTTGATGGACATAAGTGCTATCCCAATACATGGAGGCTGCAAGTAGAAGATGGGAGCAGTTTTACTACCCCTCATTGTTTGCATGGTTTCCTAGGAAATTTCCATGCATTTAATTTCAGTGCTCATCTTCTACATGGGAGCAGTTTTACAATCCCTCATCTTCTGCACCAGTCTAGTTTTGAAAAGGGCTAAGTACATTTTGTATCTTCACAACTCCAATTTCCCTAGTTTGATCGGGCCCCCTTTCCCCATGCATTTATTTTTAGAGTGTATAGCTGACTCGAGAAGTCCCATGTGTTAATTTTCAGAGCTCATGGTTGACCCAACAAGTTCCATTTATTTTTAGAGATACATGTATCACATTTACGTTTTCAACTTTTCACCAGCGGTCTAGCAGAAGCTTGGTGCTTGCGCTTACATTTGTATTATTAATATGTATTAATGTTTTAATGTAATAATGTGACATTGTAATTCAATTGTAATAAAATAAATGGTTGTGCTATTAATGTGACATTGTAATTCATTTTATTTAGGCCTTTGAAATGTTAAGTTTTCAGCCCCTTGGCCTTGCTGTCAATCCTAGTGCATTAAAATTTAAAGAAAATTTAAAGAAATTTTAAAACACATGTTTTAAAGCAATTTTAAAACACATGTTTTAAAGCAATTTTAAAACACATGTTTTATGTTTAATATTTATATCATAAATTACTCAACCATTTGATGAACATTTGATGTATGGTTGTAGTTGAATTCTGGAATGAAATGCACAGAGCGCTACACTTGCAAACTAAACCTATGGAATCACCCTATAGCCGTTAGATTAAAAGAGATAACGGTTTAGAATTTGTTGTCAATGCAAGAGTAAATGATTGTTTTTAATGGCTTGTTTTAAATGCTGTCAGCTATGTACATTGTACTACCTAATTATGTATTGTGTAGTCTGTAAGTAACGATAGATGTTTCAGTGTCATTCAATTTGCTCATTGCAGTGCACCACCCTATTCTGGGTTCCACATTTCCACTTCCAACAAAGCCATTCTAGTAACCCAGATTCAAGCTTCAACGTAGTTTCAACTTCAAGAATCAAAATTAAAAATCCATGTAAGTTAAAGAATTCCTTTGGCTACGTTTCATCACTTGACGTTTCTTAAAATCTTATTTTGTCAAACTTTGAGGTTTAGGTTTAGGGTTAAGAGGCTTAAGAATTAAGAAAAATTAAGTACTAATAGGGAATTCACAAATTTCATATTGTTGATTGTATCGGCATGTCTACCACCAATACCACTAGAGCAATGTCGGATAAAAAGATATATTATGCAAAATTGCTTAAAACCCCAAGTTTCACTAATGAATACCATGATATTTATGATCCTGAAACCTATGGTAGGCGTACCTCAAAACTTATATTTTCATCTGAGAATAAGGATACAAATAAACTGCAAGTTAATAGTATCAGTGCATTGTGGGTAACTAGATTAGGGTGCATGATGTTACATCAGGTTTTCCCTTGCCCAAAATTTATCATGGATTGTGCCCTAAATTATGATGATAACAAAAGATAAATTGTTAATAAAGATAGCAAAGAAGAATTGTTATCCATTAATACAAAAGAACTTGGAAAAGTGTTGGCCTTGGGGTTTACAACTGAAGAATTTGGAAATGTCCACATTGACCTAGAAAAGCTTGCTAGTGATTATGAAGCAGTGGATGAAATGGAGATTTTTTTTTTTTTTAAATAGAATAGTTGAGGATAGAAACAAATTGAAAGGTGATCATAAGCCTCCTTATGATTTGGATATTTTTAAACCATGGGTTCAGGATACGATTTCCATGCTAGCATTTTTCCTCGGACTGGATAGCAATTTGGAAGTGGGTGCATGCCTCCTTGAAATGGTGTATAATATCCATTATGGTGTTCCACATGCCAAATATAATTTTATTGAGCACATTGTAGAATCCATGCATAATTTTTTTTAATGATTAAAGGAGGTTCCACCAAGAAATTTAGGTTCATAACCTACTTGTGCTATCTTTTTCTATTCAAATTCAGAGGAATGTTTCATACCAACAAGCTTCAGATTCAACCCTATGGTATTAATATTCTTGAGCAAAAGAAAATGGCTCTAGTATATGAATGTACCACTATTATAAGGTTGCATGATTCTCGAAGGAACTATAGTCATTTTGTAGACTACTTTTTGGCTCCATTGCATCAAGAAATTACAAATACTCCAATGCCTAGATTGCCTATGTTAGGTAGAAATTACATTCAACTAGGAAAAAAATACAATTGGCTGATTGGTACTTAATGGAAGAATATATTGTGCTAAGATTTTATGGATAAGAAGTACAACTATACAAACTTCCAATACATGTGACAGAAAGGGTTTTTGCTTTGGAATATATGTAAGGCAGATGCAAAGTACTAATGAAAGACACTTTAGCAGTCAAGGGAAGAAGACCTTATTTCCTTCTTTACCTTTTTCATGTGGAGGGATGACATTCAAGAGAAAAGAATTTAGTGTGGCACATGATCTTTTGATTTTTTTTGATTTTGATGCTATTTGTCACTAGCAATATGATCCATGTGACACCATTAAATCAATGATTGTGCTCAATAAGAATGTTGGAAGTAGAATTCAAAATCAAAGTAAACCCTTGCTTGAAAACTTGAGAAACAAGGATTCTTGGGATGAGGTCAAAGGAGCAATGGAGAAAAGTGCTGCTAAGAATGGTATTTATTTTGAACAATTTTTAGCAAAAATTATGGCATTGCATCGAAAGACAATTAGGAGGTACAATATTTTTTATGAAAAAAGTCATAAACCATGTAGTAGAGTAAAAATGTCAGATTCTCTAGAGAAGGAAGTTACAGAAAAAAATTGGTCACAATAAAAAATTACTACCTTTTGGTCTATGAGGAAGGACCTAGGTGATCGAAGAGCTCTTGTAGAGTATGGAGATAGCGAAGAAGATCTTGAGTTTAGAAAATTATGGAATATAGAGCATCCGAATGAACAAGAAGATGAAGAAATTGATGATGATAGGCAAGAAGAAAGCCATGCAAATTTCAAACTTTGTTTAAGTGAGGCCACAAAAGAAGCATTTACTACAGGAGCAACCATAGCTGAAAAAATGGGTTATGAAGGTGGTCCTTTGGGGTCCCAAAGACAAGTCCCTTGGATGGTAATAGATGTAGAGCATAGAAAACCAGTTGTTAAATCTGGCCTTGGGGTTGGAGGTGAAAAAGTAGACCTAGGGTATATAGGTCAATTTGTTAGAGCTTCAAGTTCAAATCCTCATCCTCATGGTCAGACACAATCACAACTAGGACATGCCCATGGTGGAGGGATTAGTGCAACTGGCACTACCTCTGGTGGTGATGGTATGGGTAGTAGTGCTAGTAGTGGTCAACATGTGCTACAACATCAAATTACACACAAGAGGACAACACAATATACCACAAAAACACTAGGTGATCAAGGCATACAAAAGAGACAAAGGATTTTGATAGGTCCAACTCCAAGTCACACTACCAGTGGATCCACCACAAAGGAGTTATTTCCAGGCACTCCCCCAATGCCAGTTAGTCTGGTTGCGACATCATTAGCAACTGCAAGTACTCCTATTCCTTCACCATTCAAGCATTCCATTGTTCTTGCATCCCCGGGTTTTGATTAGATTGAAGAGTTTAAAAAGAAATAAGAATTGAATAAAAAATAAAAGAAGCAACTGATGGAGAGTGTGTCTTCTCTAACTTCAGAACCTACAACAACCATGTTATTACCCACATTTGACACAAGTAAAAAAATCATGGAGTACACAATTCTTGTTCCCAAAGTTAAAAAAACTAGCAAATTAGATGGCTCCATTTGAATTCAAGGTGAACAATTTTCAATTGGATTTTTCTGGACTTAGAAATACTGACAAAATTAATGTATCAAAGAAGAAAAATTAATTGGTGTACACATCATTGCTAAAGAAAGATAGAGAGAAAAATGGTTGCAAACTCAAATTGAAAAGTTACAGGTAGACCTAAAAAATGAGAAAGCAAAGAGGAAAGCAGTAGATAACAAGAGCAATGAATTAGAAAAAAGAATTAAAAAATATGCCTCTACATTAACAAGCAAAGAGGATAAGCAGAATGAGATTGCAATGAATGAACTAAAGCAAAGGCTAGATGAGAGAAACAAGAAATATGATGAGGAAAAATCCACTTCAGAAAAATTAAGACTAAGCATTGCAAATGGAAATGCACAGTGGGAACAAAAATTGGAGAAGGAGAGAAAAATAAATGAAAGATTGGAGGCAAAGCTGTTAGAAGCAAAAAATGAAATTAAGTCTTGTCAAAATAAGTTATCTTCCTTTTGTAGAGAAACAATGAGGCATATGAAACAAAAGATCTGGGATGAAATAATGCAGGGGATTGATCATTTGTGTGACATGTTTCAATTGATTGATGCTATCAGACAACATCATAGGAAGCTCAACAAATATTTAATGGAGAACAAAAATGTGTTGGCATTAGAGAAATCAACAAATAAAACTCAACAAACATTCTACAGAGCCAGTGACAATGTTTTGAAACCAAAAGGGATTACTAATCAACTTGCTACATCAAGGACATTGTCATTTGTCATTGAAAAGTGTTTCAGAATGCGTGAAACAGAGAAATATTTGCATTTGGCTGCAGACAAGATGAAGAAGATGGATGAAAAGTTAAGGAACTTCACAAAGCTTGGTTTACTAGAGGCTTTTGATACAAATGAGTGATTCGTTGGATGGAAAGATTTCAAAAAGAAGGTGGAGGATGCAAGGAAGATTGATTTGGACCAGTTTCCTTAGAACCCAGATGTGGTGACCTATTTGGATTCCATCAAACCATTGCTAACCCTGAATACAAAATTGACTGAAGAATCCAAGACAGGTTCCAATTTGAATCATGAATTGTTAGAAAATCTTCAAGTCAAACAACATCAGTTAGAACAAATGACAATTCCAACACCTGAAGAGTGGAAGTTGCTAGAAAAGGTGATGCAGTGATTTAATTTTTGATATTATGAGTTTCCAAGTTCCAACTCAGCTCTATGTAGAGTTGTCTTTGAGCAAGATTTTGCATTGCCAATGCCTGTATGTATTCCTTCATGTGATAATCAATTTAAAAGCTCAAATTCAAACTTTGGTAATCTGTTGATGTTCAATTATCTGTATTATTTATTATATCATTTGAAAAAAAATTCTGGTAGTGGTTTCAACTTCTAGATACACTTTAAACAATTGTTGATGTTCATTGTTGTATATGCTACTAATACTATTGTTAATATGCTACTAATACTATTCACACATCAATACTCAATCTCCATAACTACTTAGCAGATCCACTAAACATTTATATGAATTCATTCTTTAATGATTTAATAAAGGTACTTTAATAGGTTCATTAAACCAGAGCCAGAATTAAAACATACATCAATGCATATTCCATAATATTAATGACAAAGAAGATTAATGAAAGATCATTGATCAAATTTCATTAATAATTCATGTAAAATGTTACAGTTGGAGAGACGATAGACTCAAAATAAGGGAGAAAAATAGGCTTAGTCACTAGTCCTCTGAGTTTTATAACCTTGTTGCGGATTTCTAAATTGTCATAACTTCCCGATTACCTAACTTGGTTTATGGTTCACTTTGTTGAGTTGCAAGTCTTTCTTGGTCATCTTTCTAGTTGGTGGGTCGGTGGATCGGAGGTTTCAAAAAATTTGAAACTTTAGACTTTGGTTCTAATGTTCCAAGTTTCAGTGACCACGTGACATTATTGACTTATCTTTCCTTTCAAAGGCGCTATCATCTGACACCTCATTGAATGTTATGCATAAACTAATATAAAATGTAAAATACAATATAAAATATAAAATATAAAATATCACAATTTCATGGAATACAACATAAAATATCATCAACTACAGTTTACTTTGGAATATGATTCATGAAGTGCAATATAAAGTAAAATATCATGAAGTGCAATGATTCACAATTTCATTGAATACAATATAAAATATCATCAACTACAATATGGAACAATGGAAACTAATCCATGAAGTGTAGTATAAATACCTAAAAGCTACTAATTCTCTTCCATTTCCCAAACGGCGTCAGGGTCCTCAAACTGACGTTCATCATCAGATAAAGTAAAAGAGTCGTCTTGAATTTGATTCCAAGTTTTCTCTTCAATTTCTTCGGACTATGTCTCAAATTCAACATTCATTGTGTCTTTTTTGTCAATGTCATATGTCCAAGTCCCATTGCCACTACCAGTGCCACTAGTACCAGCCTTTAGAATTGGAGTGTTGCACAACTTGGTCCCTCTTCTTTCACATGTGAACCTCTAGATTATGAGTGCCCTTTCAAAAGGAAAATTTATGACATTATACGCAGTTCCTTTCATCCTCAAGCAATTTTCCAAATTCTTGCCTAGTTTGTTTCTTAACTTTGATTTCAAAAACCCCAATATACTGAAAACTCTCTCATCCTCCACCGACCCCAATATCAGTGTTTGACATAAATCAACAAGTTTGAAATATTCTAATATTGAACCACACAATATTTCACTCTAACCTAATTTTGTCCAAACCTTTTTTATTGATCCCAGTTCAAAGGCCTTGTCCTTTCCTATGGATTTATACTGGTCCTTCATAGCTATTGAAAAATTCCTACATTGTTTTCTAACCTTAGCTTCATCTAATATTCCTTCTATTTTTTGTTCATTGTATGTTACAGTTTTCAAAAATTGTTCGATCAATATTTTTACCTGAGAATGAAAATATGTTGGGTTATCTTGGTTTGACCAAAATTGAGGATACACAATACTCATGGCTTCAAGTATTTCATGTAGAGGGAATATTTCATGAATATCTAAGGAAAGAGGTTTTGCAATTTCCTTCAAATTATCACCAACAGATTTAACAATGCCTTGAAAATCTTCTGTGTTAACAACTACTTCTTTGGTAGAGCACTTGGTTGTCTTACATTGGTACATTTGTATCTCATATCCACGTACAAAGATACAAAAGTGTCTGCTTGCATTAAACTATAAATAATTATTAGGATCATTCAAATCAGTAATTTTCTGCCACATGAAATGATTTGGGCCATCTTGAATTAGATCTAGATATAGATGATCGAGGGCCAAGCATGTATGTTTATGTAGATTGGCATATTCATTAATGTACATAGTTTTTTCTTGAGATTTCTTCACAAGCTCGTTCATCACATCCAACATGGGGAGAAGACTAGCTAAAGTCAAGAGTGTCTCTATATCACTTAACCTATGTAAGAGGTAAGGAGCTTTGTCTACTATGTTTTGATGCTTGTACATCACTCCAATCAAGGATTGATATTCTGAAAGAACTCCTTGTGCTGGTCCATGCAGGGAGATCCATTTGGTATCAACATCCTTGAGAAGCTTGTTTCTTGGTATTATTCCCTCAGCAAAATTTTGGAATTTTGAGAAATGTTTAGGACTTCGGTAGAAGTATGCGTGGATCTCGCAGACTAGATTTTTGACTTTTGATACTATAGGAAACTTTCTTACAATTTTGAATGCTAAATTCATTCTGTGGGCCATGCAGTGAATGCCAAGCATGTATGGTGCACAAGTAGTTTGTAACTTTGTGCAAACACTGTTCCTTTGACCTTGCATCATTGCAGTTCCATCATCTCCTACACACAACTTTTTGGTAATTGTCAACTCATCCATACCTACAATTTCATTCAAAGATTTCTTGACTAGTTCAAATATATTTTCTGATGTTGAACTATCCTTCATTTTATGAATACAGAGAAGATGAGCTTGGTGAACATTTTGTTGTATATTAGACAAATGCATACAGACCCAAGAAGTATTGTCTACCACAGTACCTTCATCTAAAGATAATGCAATGAAACTTGACTCTTTTACTTTAACCTTTAAATCTTCCTTTTCCATTGTAGCAAGAAATTTTTCCCATTCCCATTTAATGTTTACTGACCAATGTGAGTAGGGATAGTGAGGAACATTAAAAAATGATAATAAACCAGAATATTTTGGGTAGTTTGTCATAGGATGCCCTCTAGACAAAATATGAAAAACAATAGTCATCTGAATAGTTTTTGACAGATTTGTTGCTTCCATTACTTTCCCAAATTGAGTGTCAAGTGTACCTTTACATGCACCAAGCTTCAATAGTTTTTGGTGATGCACTTCATGATCTGTGACATACCTAACATGAAGACATTCTTCCTTTTATTTCCATCGTACGATTGATTGTTCCTTTCCGTATATGATTTATTTTTCATAAACTTTACCGATATGATTTTCTATAGTGTCAATCTTTAGCTACAACGT
Source organism: Sequoia sempervirens (assembly GCA_007258455.2). NCBI lineage: Eukaryota > Viridiplantae > Streptophyta > Pinopsida > Cupressales > Cupressaceae > Sequoia > Sequoia sempervirens. The sequence continues at coordinate 120,530 of VDFB02022659.1, read as the reverse complement.
CTTGTCTCTTCCACATTTCCAAGTACAAATCATACATCTGGACAATTTTGCATTTTCAATATCATTTGTTTCCCCACTGGTTCAATGAATGGGTACTTTGACAACCAACCAAGTTGAAAACTCCTTGTCATTTCCCACTCGTGCCCCTTTTTTATTTTATTTTTCCTTTTCTTGCAACCAACATCATCATCCTCATCCAAGTCAATTATCTCATTCTGGCTAACCGGGCCCAGGGTATCACTTGAAACATCTTCTGTGGTATTGCTATCCTGATTTGATACATTTTGATTTAAATCAATGACAATCTCAACTTGACCTTTCGATGGCAATGAGATATTGGGAATGCTACCAATATTTGGTGGAAGAGTTGATGATGCAACTCCATCTTGACCTAATGGATCATAAGCTTTGGCAATTCCAAAGTAAGACTGTATGGTATGTCTAAGTTTTTTGCATTTTGATGGCCTCTCAGTATCTTCACCACCCTAAGGAGTGGCATGAGTCTCTTCACCACCCTGAGGAGCGACAAGAGTCTCTTCACCACCCTAAGGAGCGGCAAGAGTCTGAGGAGCGACAGGAGCCTTACCACCCTAAGGAGCAGAAGGAGTCTGAGTAGCAACAAGAGTCTGAGGAGTGGTAGGAGCCTTACCACCCTGAGGAGCAGAAGGAGTTTGAGAAGTGGCAGGAGTCTCTTCGCCACCTTGAGGAGTGGCAGGAGCCTTACCCTTGCTGCTTGAGTCACTCGACACATTGATCTCTGATTCACTTGACATATTCATCTCTCACTTCAAATAAAAACTGGAAAAAAAATTCTTCTTGTTTAAGGACAGAGAATAATAATATAGATCCCATTCCCTACTCAATATCATCTTTAAGACTGAAGCAAGAATGGAAAAGAGATAAAGAAAATTTATTATTATAACTAATAATGCTATGAAGAAATGGTCACTCACCTTTAAGTCTACGTTTTCGACTTTGGCTGACTTCCAAATAAATGACACTTTCGATTGTATTTATTTATGTTCAAGGAATGGATTAATAATATTTCTTTCAGTGATTTATCAAATATTGTGTGAATGGAAATGAAATAGGAATTTATTAGTGTGATAAGTGTTGTTCTCTAAATATGGTGCAAAGTCACATATCAAATTCAATACCATGGAATGCAATATAAAATATTTGGCTTTTCCTAAACTTAGTCGCTAGTCCTTAGAGTTATATAACCTTGTCACAGAGTTCTAAGTTTTCATAACTTCATGATTCCCCGACTTGATTGATGGTTCACTTTGTTGAGTTGCAAGTCTTTCTTGGTCATCTTTCTACTCAGTGGTTTAGAGGTTTCAAAAAATTTAAAACTTTAGAGTTTGATTCTAACTTTTAAGGTTCACTTTGTTGAAGCAAGAATGGAAAAGAGAAAGAAAACTTATTATTATAACTAATAACACTATGAAGAAATGATCACTCACCTTTTAAGTCTATGTTTTCAGCTTTCGCCTCAAAACAAAACAAAATGTGTAAGAATAAATGACACTTTTGATTGTATTTATATCAATCCATGATTCCATATTTGACAAATTCCTCTGGATTTTTAAATGGTATATTAAAAATTTGGTGAATCCCACGTGCTTATACAATGACATGTAATTTTCAAGGCGAAATGTGTCCTCAAATGTAGTTATCTTTTAATGTTATTGGTGAAATAGGTCCTCATGAGCAACTATTTATAAATTTTAATTGGAAAAATGGGTCTTCACACGCAATTATTTGTAATTTTTAATTGGAAAAATGGGTCCTAATACAATGTTGTTTTAAAAGTATTGGTGAATATGTAGGTGTTTTATTAAATTCTTTTAGGATTCTAGGTGAAAATATTAGTCGGTCCAATTGAAACACATAGTTTGAAAATGGTGAATTTGTTGCTTAAATATGCCTCGTAAAATAACTCATTGGCGAATGGACATGCATTGGACCTATAGTTCATAAAATTCGAGCGATTTGGACACCCTGTTGGGTGCGAGAAATTCGCCAATTGGCAAAGATTCACCACTAAAGTTTTCCCTGCCTTTGACCTTGCATCACTACAACTCCATCGGCTCCTACACACAACTTTTTGGCAATTGTCAACTCATCCATACCTACAATTTCATTCAAAGATTTCTTGACTAGTTCAAATATATTTTGCGATGTTGAATTGTCCTTCATTTTATGAACACAGAGAAGATGAGCTCAATGAACATGTCATTTTACAATATACAAATGGATACAGACCCAAGAAGTATTATCTACCACAGTAATTTCATCTAAAGATAATGCAATGAAATTTGACTCTATTACTTTCTCCTTTAAATCTTCCTTTTCAACTGCAGCAAGATATTTTTCCCATTCCCATCTAGTGTTTACTAACCAATGTGAGAAGGGATAGTGAGGAACATTCAAAAAAGATAATAAACCAAAATATTTTGGGTAGTATGTCATAGGATGCCCTCTTGAAAAAATATGAAAAACAACACTCATCTAAGCAATTTTTGACATATTTGTTGCTTCCATTACTTTTCCAAATTGAGCCTCAAGTGTACCTTTACATGAAACAATGTTCAACATTATTTTTTCATGCTCTTCATAATCCACGACATACCTAGCATGAAGAAAATGTTCCTTTGATTTCCATCGTACGACTGATTGTTCTTTTCCTTCTATGATTTATTTTTCATAAACATTACTGATATGCTTTTCTATAGTGTCAATCTTTAGCTGCAATGTCTTGGCTCTTCCACATTTCCAACTACAAATCGTACAGTTGGCCAATGTTTCCTTTTCAATATTGTTTGCATTGTCAATCCCCACTAGTAGCATGAATGGATACTCTTACAACCAACCAAGTTGAAAATTCCTTGTCATTTCCCAATCATGCCCCATTTTTTATTTGCTTCTTCTTTTCTTGCTACCAACATCATCATCCTCATCCAAGTCAATTATCTCATTCTGGCTAGCCAGGCCCAGGGTATCCCTTGGAAAATATTTTGCAGTATTTCCATCCTCATTTGATACTTTTTGATTTAACTCAATGACAATCTCAACTTGACCTTCCAGTGGTGGCGAGGTATTGTGAATGCTACTAATATTTGGTGGAAGAGTTGATGATGTAGCTCCATCTTGACCTGATGGATCAGAAGCTTTGGCAATTCCAAAGTAAGATTGTATGGGATGTCTAAGTTTTGGGCATTTTGATGGCCTCCCAATCTCTTCACCACCCTGAGGAGTGGTAGGATCCTTACCACCCTAAGGAGAAACAGGAGTTTGAGGAGTGACATGAGTCTCTTCACCACCCTGAGGAGTGACAAGAGCTTTACCCTTGCTACTTGAGTAGCTCAACATATTTATCTCTCACTTCGAATAAAAATTATTAAAAAATGTCTTCTTGTTTAAGGATAGAGAATATAGATCTCATTCCCTACTCAATATCATCTTTAAGACTGAAGAAAGAATGGAAAAGAGATAAAGAAAACTTATTATTATAACTAATAACACTATGAAGAAATGATCACTCGCCTTTAAGTCTACATTTTTAGCTTTCGCTGACTTCCGAATTGAGAAGTAGAACCTCATAACAAAACAAAATGTGTAAGAATAAATGACACTTTTGATTGTATTTATATCAATCCATATATGGAAAATTCCATTGGATTTTTAAATGGTATATCAAAAATTTGGTGAATCCTGCATGCTTATACAATGATACGTTGTAATTTTCACGATGAAATGTGTCCTCAAATGTAATTATTTTTAAATGTTAGTGGCGAAATAGGTCCTCATAAGCAACTATTTATAAATTTTAATTAGCAAAATGGGTCTTCACAAGAAACTTTTTGTAAATTTTAATTGGTGAAATGGGTCCTGATACAATGTTGTGTTAATAGTATTGGTGAATATGTAGGTGTTTTATTACATGCTTCTGGGATTCTAGGCGAAAATATTAGTCGGTCCATTTGAAATGCATAGTTTTTTATGGAAAATTTGTTGCTTAAATACGCCTCATAAAAAAATCATTGGGGAATGGACATGCATTGGACCAGTAGTTCATAAAATCTGGGTGATTTGGACACCTTGTTGGGTGAGAATAATTTTCCAATTTTGACTTGGCCAATTTCTAGAATTCGCAAATTGGCATAGATTCGCCACTAAATTTTTCCTTTCCCTGCACCATACTCCTCGAGAAAAATATACTCAAGTCCCCTTGAGGATAGCGCTACAACAATAAATTCATGTTTAATCATGTCATTATCTGACCTCCAAGTGACATCTCCATCTAGTAAATCCTTCCAATGGACCAAATACTAAAAATAAGGACTATCCCTTGTCTTTTTTAATTGTTTGGTGCCTAGGTTATGCTCAAACTTTAGAGACCTATTTGATAGATGATCCTTGACTCCTTCCCTAAAAAATGTTGTTGAACCTACATCAACATCTACAACCATACCTCCTTCATCCTTGTAATGAGCTTCCTTCTTCTTCACTTTAGGTGTATGCTTGAACTTGTCCACATCCCTTTGCAACTTATCCTTGAACTCTTCACCTTTTCTTCCCATCTCTTCCATCTGTTGTTGTGTCCCTATAATTGTTGCTTGATCATTCATACTAGCCTCTGACATGAAAGGAATAGAATGACCAACATCCCCTTTTAAAAGAAATGAATGTAACACTCCTCCTATCATCATAACAACATACTTCTTAAGCCAATCTTGGATCTCCAAAATCAATTCATCCTTGACCTTCAACGTAATAGACCTTGACACTAACTCAATATCATTTCCCTCCAATATCAAGTCATTCTTCATGTCTATTGTCATAATGTCTTCAGGATTAAGAGTGGCTGCAAGGCCCATGCACTTCTCTTCTACTCTTATGAGCTCCTTCCTACCTACCATCATCACATTAGATCCCAAGGTTTTTCCTTTGTCTTCCTCCTTCAATGGTGTCAAGGTATAGGAGACCCCATCTTTTTCTATCTATAAGTATTACTCCTTCCATCATACATAACATGTCTATCAAATTGCCAAGGTCTCCCTAGCAACAAATGACATACATCCATGGGTAGTATGTCACACAATTTTTTTTCTTTATACTCTCCTATATTGAACTCCACCCAAATTTGTTGATTTACCAAAACATATTGACCCTCATTCAACCAAGAGACATTGTAAGGGGTATCATGTGGTATTCTTGGCAACTTAAGTTTTTGAACCATCTCAACTGAAATCGTATTATCTATACTTCCTAAATCAATTACAACTTTACAAACCTTAACCAAACATTTACAAGTTGTCTTGAAGAGAGTCTTCCTTTGTAGTGGCTCCTTCTCTATTGTTGCTTTGATGAGAGTTCTTACCATTAGTGATTCACCAACTTCTGGAGTAGCATACTATGATGGAGATTTTACACTCTCATTATCCTCTTCTTGTACCAATTGAGTCCTTCTTTCTCCTCCATGTGAAGTAGAGGCCTAACCTTCATTACATTTCGATGCTTGATGTCCAAACTTGTTGCATTGGTAACACCTTCTTGTGAATCCACTAGATCCTCTTCCTTGACCTCCAAATTTTCCTCCAAAGCCTGATCTACCTCCTCTAAATCCACCTCTCTGATCTACAACTTGGTCGTGTAATTTGCTTGCATCTTCTTATCTCTCATGTGATTACCTTGGATTAGAAAATGTCCCTCTTCATTTGGAATTGTTGCCTCTTCCCCTTGTTTGTTTTTCTTTCCTTCTCTTTAGCTTTTCTTCTACCCTAATTTCCAATTGAAAGCATTCCTCTACTGTCCTTGGGTTTTCCAAACTTAACTCATCTTGGATGTTAAATCTTAACCCACTGAGATATCTAGCCACCTTCTCCACATCATCCTCCATGCGAATTTCTCTTATAATTAGTTTATAAAATTCCTTAGTATAGGCTTTGACATACATTTCTCTTTGTTTCATACCTTGAAGTTTCTTGTACATTTGAATTGCATAATCAACCGATACGAACTTAACCTTAAGCTTGGCCACCATTCTATCCCAAGAGAAAAAAATTTACTTTCCTTTCTTCCTCCTTTTAGTTTTCTCATAACCAGACTAAAGTAGGGCATAACCCTTCAATTTTTTTTTCTATCTTGACCTTTTGTTCCTTAGGTACATCTTCACATTCAAATTAATTATTAAGTGCTGCAATCCAATCCAAAATCTCTTCCTCATTCAAGTTCCCTCCATACATAGGTAAATCAATCTTTATCTTGTGTTTATCTACCTTGATTTCTCTCAGTAGCTTGGCCATCCTCTGCTCATCAGGATCCAATTCCTCTTCATCTTCTTCTTCATTCTCCTCTTCCCCTTCTTCTCCATGGTCACTCACATTACCTAGGACCATACCTCTTCTCTGACTAGTTTCAACAGCCTCAAGCCTTGATACTAACATATCTTGGAGTTCCTTCAATCTTCTAATATCCTTTGCAGTCTTTTCTTTCATCTCATTCATTTCCCTAGCCATAGGGTTACCCTTTAGAGACATCTTGTTCTCTTTTTCACTTCACACCTTCTCTCCCTTATAGACCAACCTATGCTATGATACCAATTTGATGTAGATCAGGGTGGATGATCAAAAACCAACTCAAAATCAACTCAACAAACCAAACTCTTCAAAATTAGAACCCTAATTTGGTGGGTTTTCTCCACTCTTCAATTCCCCTTGTAGCACATCAAACATGTGTTTTCCCACATAATTTCTTGAGAAGACCCAAAACCCAAAATATGATCACCATTCAAGATACTCTTTAAGCCTTTTGAAAACATATCAAATTTGAAGATATGGATACTTTGGAACAAACCCTTCAAAATTTGACTACTACGTTGCAAATTAGGCCTAATTAGGCTTATTCCACTAGGTCACAACTTGGTTTTCAATCTCCAAGTTTCCATACTTCACTCCAATTCCTTAGACATGTCTAATATGGCTTTCCCAACCTTTTCCCATCACTACAAACAATCTCTCAAGATATTTTTTACCAAACCCTAACTCCTATACCATTCCTATGCCAAGAACATGATGTTTTCTACCTAGGGCATCAACAAAGTTCCACAAAACTTCCTCCCCTGCTCCTACAAAGATCAAGAACACAAAAATTCACCTATCCACACCCATTCTACCAATTTTAGGGTTGTTTCATCAGTATAATGGTAAGATGTTCATAATTTTCTATCAAAACACACCCTAAATGAGGGTTTCAAACAACTTTTAGTAAATTGGCTCTAATTTACTCCAAACTTAATGAAATCAAATGAAACCAACTCCAAAAGAATAGATTCAGAGCATCATAAAATCCAATTAATATTTGAGCACTCCTAGGCCATACGGTACTGTATAGGTTTGTGTAGCATGAAAATCAATGGGAAAAATGCAAAAAACAGAGTTTTATTCATGTTCAAACTTAAATTTCACCACCAGAACCTTTTCTTTGCCACAAATCTTATTTAACATTTACAAAATGTACCCAACCATTTCCAACTGAATTTCAAATCCCCAATGGTTCATCTTTCCCTTAAGACACAAAATGCAAAAATTGCTTGAGCAACATTTTTGCAACCTTTGCAAAATTTGACAACTTTTCATAAACCAACCCCGAATGACCCAAACTAACCAAAAAAATGAGGAATGGTCTTAAGAGGCCTTATTACAACCAAAATTGACTGATCCACATAAACTACTAACTCTTTGCAACTTTTTAACATTAATACCTATGATTCCCTGCACCACATTCCAAGACTTTACAAGATAATCAAGATAGCATTCGAGATCACTTCTCAGGAATTCAAGGGAAAAATTATTAATCAATTGTTGCGGAAATTCAAGATCCATCATCATGTCAAGCATATAGAACATAAAGCATGTTATTGAGCTAGTGTTGTGATGTAACATTGAAGATCCAAGATCAAGCATTGTTCTACACCTATTGTCAAAGATCAAGATCTACATCCTTCATGGCCATTTCATGTTGAGTTGCAGATTTACAAGGCATCATTTACAAGGAATAATTCAAGGAATCATTTTTCATGATTCGTGTTCTTTTTTTCATGTTTCATGACTTCATTTCATTGTCTCATCATTTGGTTTAATTACCTACAAGGGGATTGACCAAGGCAAACCCCTATTCACTAACTATCAATACATTTTCTACCCTTTACATGTGTGATTGCATATCTAGGTTTCTTGGATCTTGAAGGATCATTGAAGATTAGATTATAATCTTGTTAGTGTTGTCTCCCAATTTGCAAGGTCATAATCTTCACTAAATGGTCATCTATAGCCCCAAAATCAGAGTTTCAGATATGGGAACCTGGAGGAGTAGATTGAGCTGACTGAGAAGAGAAAAATTAGGCTTTGAATTTCCAGAAAATCCAAACTGGACTCATTCACCACAAGTAGTGAATGAGTCCCATTGTACGTGTTGTTTAGAGATCTTTGCAGATTTGGATAACCATTTGTCTAAAACCTGCTTCTGTGCAAAAATCCAGAACTAGGACTGATTCAACCAGAATGGTGAATGAGTCCCACTAGGTCAAAAATTTAGGTTTTCCATCATTTCAGAGCTTCAATTAGTCATTCTCAGATTTCCAAGTGCACCCCTTTCATTATACTTCTTTCTATTCTGTTTCATTTACTTTTCTAGGTCATTTAAATCAAGTTTATGTCATATTAGCGTTTTACATCTCTTCTTCCATTTCATTGTCTTAATTCCAAGTTTAAACTTGGTGGTGAACCCCTTATTAGATCATATTTAGTTCCTAGGGCATCCCTATTGAAAGATATCTTTCTATTTTGTATTGAGATCTCTAGGGTTATCCTTGAGTGGAATAAATTTGAAAGTGGGTGTGATAGCACTTGGTTTTCCTATCAACACGCCTTCCACCATTTTCTTTGGTTCCAAGAAGATGTTTTAAAGATGATGTGATGAATGTAATAAGGTGATCTCAAAGGTGGATAGGTGGTATTAGCCCACTAGATCACGACGTATGTGGTGGAGTCTTGTAGTATAGTGGGGAATGATGAAGAATGAATGGTGACTACTAGCCCACAACGGTTATGAAGGGCTCCTACAATATAGTGATAATGATGGAGATAGAGTAGTGTGTGATCAATGAAAAAGGAGGATGATGATGTGGTGATAGATTGGAACCTATCGTTTCCCCGCTAAGGTTTCAACAAAGTCTTGTGGTATAACAAGCTTGTGTGAAAATGAAGATCAATGACGAAGATTCAAAAGGAAGGTTCAATGGTCTTCCAACCTACAGTGATTATGAAGGGCTCCTATGATATAGCGATAATGATGGAGATAGAGTAGTGTGTGATTGGTGATAAAGGAGGATGGTGACGTGGTGAAAAATGGAAGCCTCTCACTGCCCCACTGAAGTTTTAGCAAAGTCCTACGGTATAACGGGCTTATGTTAAATGAAGATCAATGACAAAGATTTAAAAGGAAGATTCATCTAACAGTAATGTTTTAAAGATTTGATGATGAATGGGGAACATTGAATCATGGCACGAAGAGATAGGATCAATGAACCAGATTTAAAAATGAAGATCTCACATGGCTAAGTCCATGTAAATGAGGGTTTCAGCTGGTAACCGACATAGAGGAAAGAATTAATTGGTCCAATTGCATCTGTGACCAGTGTCAGTAAATATTTGATTTGCTAAGCGGTGGAACAAATTGCCAAGATGATCAAGATCAGAATCAGATCTAATGAAAAGAAGAATGCATTGAATGCATATTTGATTGTAGGGTTTTCCATGATGTTATTCTTAGCAAACTCCCTATGATAGAATTTAATGTTGTGAGGCTCGATGGAGAGGTATGGCATAGAAACTTGTCTACTATTTTTTTATAACTTTAAAAGTAACATCTAATCACTATACTAAACTATAAATTAAATTCAAAGGTAATTCCTCACTACCTCAAGCATTTTTTCTTTGGCTAACATACGTTGAGAAAATATTGGTCCCTTAGGATGCTCAAGAGCCCTACCATATTATCTTCATCCTAGATCCATGGACGTGTATGGGGGCATACTTTATAAGAAGAAATTTTTTTGTAAAAATTAATATATAATTGTTGATAAAAATGTAAAATATCAACATATATCTAGATATATATCTAAAAACGTATATATCTAGTACATATTAAAAACCATATACTTGAACCAGTGATGCAACTGAGATAATTGATTAAGAAGAACTCCTCATGGTAAAAGGTGTCACATCAGTCACATCTAGAGTAGACTACAAAGATAAAATAAGATCAAGATATAAATTACTATGTATTTAATTCATCGTGATTTAAATGATGGGCATACAATAAAAAAATTTACATGTACAAAAAATTATACCAATGTGTGTAGGCCAAAGATAATGGCTGTAAGAGTGCCATGTTGCATATCCCTAATCTCTTCCTTCGTCATCAACTGTTCAATCCACTTAAATATACATTAGTAATATGTACTATTTGTTATAATAATTTTAAATGAAAGACACTATTAAATAAATTTAATTTTTATCTTTACAAAATATTTCTCTTGATGCTTCTCATCTCCAATGGTGGATGAAATTGCATCTATTCCTCCCTTGCATGTATTCAATGCATCTATAGTATGTACTAGTGCCTCATCTCCTCTAGGTGACACATCATGCAACTCATACTTAGATGTGTCTAGGGGAGGCTCATTTGTATCTCCCATAGGACCTAGACATGTATTATTGCATGTACTACACTAATGAAGAACACAAATATTCTTGGATGATAATGGTGCAATAGTATCAACTAAACCATCAGGAGCATCACTATCAGGTATTTAGTCGAACTGTGACAATTGTGTAATCAAATGGCTGGTCAAAGAGTGTATGACCAAGAGACTATGCTGGGTCGCATTGAAAACAAGGTCTGGATGGGGTGTTGGAGGTGGGGAAGGAAGACCAAAAGGGGAAACATAAGGACCTTGCTTCATAAACATTTCCCCAGGTCTATCTTGGGGCATGCCCATACCCACTCCTTGAAAATTCCTGAAATCAAAATAGTTTACATGTCTTCTTAAAACAAAATTTTGCATACAATTTATAGAGAAAATATAGAGGGATGTCGAGATTATTGTTTGGTGGTTTAACAAACACCATCCACCAAGGATCCAAAATTTTTGCAACTATTCCTTGATGGGTGCATCTTTTTATGAATTTTTTTGGTTTGTGTAAACCAACATGTCTTATTCTTGGGTTCACAAAATGTTGGGCTAAATTATCTTTAGATATTTCTAATATTTTAATGTCATCATACACCACAAGCGATTTACATATTGTAACCTCTTCACATCTATCTAGTGTTGAAATGAAGAATGTTGGCTAGTGATGTCCCTAACATGACTGATTATGGCCTCTATATTCAATGTGACTAATTGTAAATACTGATGGTTATGATATCTCTCAACAATGTTTCTCAATTCAATTATATTTATTTTAAAATTAGATCCTAAATTGAAGGAGTGTTTGCTTGAGGAGGGTCTTGTAGAGGAGGGTTTGTTAAATTTTATTCCATATAAAGCCTGTTATAAGATAATTTTTGAAATTAACATAATTTCCAACATTTTTCAAAAATCTTTACAAAAAACCTTATATATTTGATAATAAACATATACAATAATTAAAAAATATAAAAAAATACATATGTACATACCTCTTGATTTTTTTTGTTGATAAATTTGAATTCTAGCAATGGAAGTTGGGTTTGGATGCAAAAAATGGATATCATTCTTATTTGATATCTATTTTTCTCTCTCTACTCGTGAGTTCTTTCACTTTTAAAATTACAAACAATGCCTTTTTTATTTATACAGTCCAAAATGGATATCCATTTTTGAGAGATTTGTTAAGCTCTTCGAAATAGATATCTATTTCAAAGAGCACTTTAATTTTTTTAAAATATGACATGATAGTTTATATTAATACATATTAATGATACCAATATAATAATAGAAACAATTCTTCTCCAAGATATTGATATAATGATGGAGCGCTTGAGTGGGAAGGAGCGCGGACTTGGTTTTTCAAAATCCTCTAATATTGCAAATGATGGGGGTTCCAAATTAGAGGACGATGATAGCTCATTGGGGGTCTGGTAGATCGGGCCTGCTTTGGAAGGCTTATGCTTGGCTCTTTCTAAGCAGTTTCATTTGCTTATGGGGGTGTTTGTTGTCTTAGTCATTCAGTCTAGGGGAGTCCTCTCTCAATCATTATTTCCTTCCCTATTTTGTGTTTGGTGGAGGGTGTTGTTTGGAGGAATTGGTTTGGGGCATGCTTTCTTGATGGTAAATGTTTTCTGGAGCACTTGGTGCTCTCAGGTTTTCCTTTTCGTTGGCTTGGCTCTTGCCCCTGTTGCAGCTGGCTACTTCGAGGTTGTCTTTTGCGTGGGTCCTTGGATTTTTTTGGACCCCCAGTTTTGGTCTCCTATTGTGTTTTGGAATGTTGTACTTCCTTAGTCTTTTGTAATGGTGTCTCAATTGTGTGGGGATCGCTTTGCTATCGGTTGGTTGGCTTTGGGTTGGCCGTCCTACCTTTGCTCAAATCTCATTACTTTGGATCTCTCCTCTCCAAAGTTCATTGCTGTTGTTCCCTATTTGGTGGTTGAGTGGTTGAGCTCTTGTTTTGTTCTTCCCCTCCATCTTGCTCCCTAGATCTTGGTTTGGGACCATAGCTTTGTGGGGGGTTGTGACAACTCAGGGTTTTTCTCCTCTCTATTGGTGTAGGGGCTAGCTTTTTCTTTTGTTTTGGGTGTCTCCTCTATGGTGTTGGTTTTTACTTTTCCCTAGTTTGTGGTGGGTTGGCTGAGCCCTTGTTGTGTACATCTACCTCTCCTTTTTTCTCTCTAAATTTTGGTTGGAGACCATGGGTTTGAGGGGGTTTTTGAATGATTGGGGTTCTACTTATCTGTACCCTTACTCAAGCTCTGGTTTTTTGGCTCCCTTTCTTTGGAGATGCCTTTGTCCTTCTTGGTTTCTGTTACTCTATTGATGCTGGCAGTTCCTTCTTCTCTTGAAGGAGTAGTGTTCGAAATCTATTTGAAAATGTGGATTTGTGTTGGTTTGATGGCTTCTGACTTGTTGGGGCTGAGTTCATTATTTTTGTTGGCCTTATTGCTTCTATTTCCCTTTGTGGCTATGTGTTTTCTTTCCACTAAAGTGTGTGTAGTCTCCCTTGCTCTATAGTCTGTGTCTCCTATCGAGGTGGAGACCCTTCCTATTGAGGCAGTGACCTATCCTATGGAGGTGGATAGTGGTTATGTGGGCTTGGTGGGTTTTTCTTGCTTCTTCAGCTAGCCTTCTCCCTTGGTGCTCCTATCAAGGTGAAGGCCAATCCTAATGAGGTGGAGTTTTGGTGGGGGTGTGGGTCTCTGCTATAGTGGACATATTTGTCTTGGTCACTTCTCTTATAGAGGTGGAGGGGTTTGTTGGAAGATAGGGTTGTTCGGCTCCAACAACACTACCTTATTTAATGAATCTAAAAATGGATCCATAAGCGAATTGTTTGTTGATGTTTCATAGTTGTACACGTGGGGGTGGATGTTGTTTAAGGTTATGTTATTCCTTGCATAACCACCCCATTTTATTCTGGAACAAAATGGGTCCCCCCTTCTCTTTTGGTTTCTTTGCCATTGTTATTTGCTTTGCCTGTTCTTCTATTTCTCCGTGTTTTATCTTTTGTTCTGTCTGATCTAATTTTGGTTTTTCCTCAGTTGGAATTCGGGTTTTCTCTTGAGTTCAGGATTTTCCACCCCATCTGGATTTTCCCAGATCTCGCTCGAACTCCAGCCAAGCACTGTTGTTCGGGGGTTTTTGGTCTTCGCGGAATTCCGCGTGGACCCAATTTTTGCGGATTTCTTTCTCCTCCGGATTTTCCCGAAATTCGTTGTTCCCTTTTCTTTTTTTTTCGGGTTTTGCTGGAATGTCTTCTTCTTCACGGAAATCCGTCCCGCACGGATTTCCCCAAAGTCTGATGAAATGTGAAGAGGTATGGAGTAGCAGGACTAGTTAATAAATAATGATACATTTTACGATTAATTGATGCTATTTTGAGATCTCACATGTTGTTCCTTGATTGATAATGATCTAATTAAGTTTCTAATGGGTGTTTTCATGTTTATGCCGCCAGAATCCGCCTGACTCAGAATTCTTCGAAAGTCCTCCCTGGCTTGGATTTTGCGGGTCGACCTGAAACCTAAACTGTTTTGTATGATCATTTTGTATGAAGATTTAACGGCGCCGTACTAACATAGGATTCGTTTCAATGATGATTTTGATTAATTGACTACTGTTTGTATGATCTTTACTGTGGTTTTCTTTGTTGAATGCAGGATTAAACCCTACACATGATGATATTTTCCAAGGGATCTCAGTTGGAATGTAATTCCTCAGTCCAGTTGGTCACAATTTTCCTCTAAGAAGAAAGTCGGTAAGACCTTGTAGAAGTTTTTCTAACTACCAGTGCATTCTATCGATATGCGTCTGTGTTGCCTATCGACAAGACCCTGGAGATGTCACAGTGATCGAGATTCACATGCAGTTGCCTATTGGAAACACATTAACCATTGTCTTGGCGACTAGGAGTTTCCCATCAGCATGAAAGCTTGTCTTCGGGGAAAAGTCTTGGTGAAATCTCCATGTCTTGCCAATTGGCAGAAAAAGAAAATACATCGGTGGGAGGTTTTCTCTTCGCCAAGAAGGCTTGCCGAAGGCTTCATGTCTCACCAACCACCGAGAAAGATATGCCTTTCGGTGAGAGGCCTTTGTGGCGGGGAGATGTCTCGGCAAAGTCTTCAGGTCTCATCGACAAGGCACCAAGTGGGAATTGTTTGATATGAGGTCCTGCAGTCTTGCCGACCTAGAATGTCCCACCAATAAGAAAATACATCGGGGAGAGAATAGGATTATCATTGCGACCAAAAGTGAGCATGTGGAGATTTTTTGGTGAAGGCATAGGGTATCTACATGAAGTCTCGCTGACATGAGGAGGTCACGCCAAAAAGGCCAAGCTCGGGGAAACTGAAGGAACTCAAGGAGACTCTGAACGAATGGAACAGGTTCAGTAAGATGTCTTGCCAACCCGATGATGTCTCCTTGACATAAAGAAATGGGCTCACCGACAGAAGGACTTTTCCATGTGGTCTTGCTGAAGGAATGTTGTCCTACCAATAAGATGAGCTCGCTGAAGGATATGGGACTCGGTGTAATGTCTCACCAACTCATGAAGGTCACGTCGAAACAAAGGAAATCGGGGAGACTCCAGAAGCATAAAGGGGTTTGATTGAAGGTCTCCCTGAGATTGAAGGAGTCTTGCTGATACAAAACGAGCTCAATGAAAGATCCTGAGCTCGGCATGGTGTCTTTCTGACCCAATAGGGTCTTCTCGATGCAAAGAATGAGCCCGGTAAGAAAGAAAGGAGATCGATAGGAGGTCTCCCCGACCACGAAAAGTCATGCCGACATGAAGGGAGGTCCCCCTGAAGGACATGGAGCTCGACAAAGGATCATGCCTTCGGAAAAAGGTCTTCGCAAAGAAAGAAAGTCACCCCGAAACAAAAAGGGGCTTGGTAAGAAAAGAGGAGTTCGGGGCAGGATCTCCCCGAAGTGATGAAGTCTCCCCGACATGAGAATGAGCGAGCGGGGAGAAAAGGAGGAAGTCGCCAGGAGGTTTGGGCGACCACGCCAGAGTCTTGCCAAAAGGGAAAAAGAGCTTGAGCTCGGAGAAGAAGAAAGAGCTCGGGGGAGGAAAAAGAAGACTTCGCCATGAGGTCATAGCGACAAGCGATAGTCTCCCCGACATGAAAAGGTGATCATTGAAGAATCCTGAGGTTCGCTATGATGCTCCACTGACTAGCGACTGTCTTGCCGATCGCTTTGGTGGGCTCGATATGACTTCTACGACTCGCCAAAATGTCTTGCCGACTGTCTAATGTCATGTCAATGGTTGATAAAAGCGATAATCGCATCGGGGAGACACGATGAGTGTCTCACCGACATGTAATACTGTTCGGACCACTTTTGACCACCTAATGAAGCTCGTGTGGCGTATGCCCGACCAATCAGAGGAAGCAAAAGAAGTGATTCATTGGTCCCTTTGACCGATTGACTGTTCCTGGGAAAGAAGCCCAACATAATGCAAACCAAATGGACTCTTTCTGAGAACAGGTGATGATGGACCAGCTCAGGGAAAATGAAAAGATCTACAGGGAGGCTCGATGGTGCTTCCATAAGTGGTCAACGGATAGAAATAACATGAAGAAAGGCCGAAGGAAAGAAGAAACTATGAGTCACAAGGACAGCTGTAGTGACTACTAGAAAGAAGGTGGATTAGTATTAATGATGATATTTTGAGCATTCAAGGTGAACTGCAAGAGAGTTCAAAGATGGACACGGAGACAGAAGAGTTAATGCTGCAGCAGCAAAAGATCTATAGATCTTTCCCCGGAGAAATATTTCATCAACATGGACAACGAGGATTCACATTGAATGCACAACCAACTTTCTTCAAAAGATCTGAGAGCCGACTCTCCTGCAGTCTGCAGATATTTTGTAAACCCTAATACAGGGGGACAACACATTCTTTTTGTTGCATTCTGTATATAAGGCATTCTTGCCTCTTTGTAAAAGGTTAGAAAGGGGTAGATATGGAACTTTTTAGGGTTAGAAAGTAGTAGATAGAGGACTTGTAGAATAGAACTGGTAGTTAGGAGTTAGATTCAGTAGAAGACTAATATATCTTTCCAGTTTTCTTAGTGTAAATGGAAACAATTTGGAGCCACATATTTTCTGTACACTGGTGATTGTGCCAGATTTGTAAATGTTGCTTATCTGTCTCATCGACAGTAGAAGAAACTAGATCTTAATCTACTTCATGTTGTGTTCCAGAATGGTGTTTGTCTTAAGTTAATCATTTGATTTGTGAAGCTTTCAAGGGATGAGGTTTGATTTTATGTTTTGTTTGAATGGTAACTTGCAATCTGCTGTTGAAATCAGCACTGTGAATGAATGAAACTGTGTGTTAGTCACAAGTTGACTTTGTTCTGTAGTTTTAGTTAGGAATTCCTTGGAAGGTGTCAGGTCTAGTTAATTTGGATGAAGTATCATTCTTTTCTGTTCCAAAGCCCTGATCCATCTTTTTTTGTTTATTTAAAACCCCAGTTAGAGTAGGTTTGAATTTATGTTTAACCCAAAACAATCCAAAAGCTCACACTAGCAGGCCCCTTGAACATTACTATTACATTGACCACTGAGGGACATCAGCACAGTTGAGAACCAACTTCAAAGACCTTGGCAGCTAAGACATCCATGTGTTGTCTTTCTCTTTCAGGAGAAACAGAGTAGCAATATTCTGTTTGTATGTTGATTGTGCCAAAAGGACCGTCAATAGGTTGTTGTGTTCACATCTCAATGGATCTCTTGGTTGCTACTTTACGGGGCCCTTGCAGCTCTTGTTGTGACCTGGTGGCCTGCTATGTTGGCTACGAAGCCTAATTTGAAGAATATTTGTGGTTCAGGTCCATGTAGACCTATTTTGTTGGCTATGAGGCCTGTTATGTTGGTTATGGGGGTCTTGGTCCCACTTATTTCTACTTGCAAAGGCTTGAAGACTATCTATTTCTTTCATCCTTAGGGTGATTGCTCTTTTTTGGCATTGTTTCCTATCCTTCTTTTGTTGTTTTGCTCGCTTCGTTTGTAGTTTCTTGTTGTTGTCTTATGATGTTGTTCCATGTATTGTTGTACTAAGTGTTAAATATCTCTTGATGTAAAAGGTCCAGGGCCCTTTCAAAATCCATGCTTACCTAATAAAAAATAATATAATAATAGATATTAATAATATATTATATATTAGTATTAATATTAATATATGTTAATAATATAAGATATATAATATAATATTATATATTATATGTTATATATATATAAATATAATATATTAATATGTTATAATATTATATAATAATATATAATATATATCATATTATATACATGTACTCGGTCTCAAAAATGTTATAATTTTGTAATAACCCAGATATTCAATTTATAAAATAGATATTGTTTCTTAGGGTAATAGATATCCATTATTAAAAATTAGATATCCATTTTTTACTATTAATATCAGATATCTGTTAGTGATGGATATCCACTTTTAAAAAAAAATATATCCATTTTTCATTGGTGTTTACCTTAGCAAATGTACTTTTGACCAACCCAACCAAAAATTCAAATGTGAATTCTACGGTTTTCACTTCCTCATGTTGTGGTTTTTTTGTTGCATCACCACTGTTTGGCCCCTTATGATCCCACACATACCCTTCATGAGGGTATCCATGAGGAGGTGATTGGGGATTTTCAATATTTAGAGGTGAAGATTCATTTCCTAGAAATTAAAATAGATTTTAATTAAAAAACCTAATTGAATCTACAATTTAATTCAAATTTGAAACTTAAAAACTAGAAATACATACCTCTTTAACCTTTTCCATGTCTTAGCGGCAACTTCATGAAGATTCACAAGCTCCAAGTGAAAAAATTGTGCTATATTTGGTGAGCGTGGGTTGAGAAGGGAAAAAAAGCTAAACTTGAACTAAAGAAATGTAAAACGAGGAATAAGCATGAGGATTTTTTATTCTACCTTTTTCATTTTACGAGCACCAAATTTGGCACTTTTCGAATGGATCAAGCCCATTTAGAAAGCAGCAAATTTAGTGCTTTCCAAATGGGTTTGGTATGACCAAGCCTTAGGCTTGGCCATTCAAGCCCATTTGGCAAGAGCCAAATTTGGCACTAGAAAAATATGCAATTTGGCCTAAAAGATGAAAGTGCAATCTTTTTTGTGTCACATATTTTTGTTGGTGTAAATAGGTATTTTACCTATATAGGTCCTACTTACATTGTTAAGTCCACTTAGGTCTTAGGAAGGAATCTTTCTAGTTAAGAATTAGTTATCATTTATCTTATCTAGTTAGCATTTAATTAATGCTTGTGTCCTAGGTTATTATGAGTTGGTTGTCTCATGTGATAGGATTAAGAAACTTGTCATGATATTATCTAATCCTATTCCTCACCTTGCATATATAAGCAAGGCTTCATATGTACATTATCATATTTAGTGTGGGTACTATTTTAGCATTCTTGCATCTTTAATCATTACAATGTATTTCTACCATCTCTCTTGTGGAAGTTATTTTGTCTTGCAATTGATCCTAGGGTGTTGAGGAGTTCACTATGAACTCCTACATGGTATTAGAGCTTTAGTGCTACAAAATTCTTCTTAAATCTAAGGGACCAATCATAACATGAATTTTTTTTGGGTATAAGTTGGGGTCTTAAGAACTTTTCCATTGAATACAAGGCATCCGAGCAAGTTAGATTTGGCTTTTGTTTCATCAAAATATGAAATATTTTTCCTCATTTACAAGGGTTTGAAGAAGGGCTTCAGTTTCTAGATCTAGAGGTTGCTGATTTTTTTGAGCAGTTTGGGTGAAAACCAGCCTCACCATTGCATCTAAGAGGATCGATAACATAAGGATTGTTTACCAAATAATCAAAATCTAACACTTTTAGTCTAGGCGTGAGGAAATTTTTTTAGGCCATATGGTTGTATAGATCTACACTTGGTCATATGGCTCAAATAGTCACTTGCATTAGCATACAGTCTGCATATTGCTATCAAATTGGGTGGACTATTCCTTCCTAGGCTAGCCTTGTGTCATTCTATATCATCCATGTGTACCTGTCAAATCTACATACTTGGTGTACAATCGCTACTTGGTTAGTATGATTTACATTGATTTATAATAGGTTTATATAATTAAATTGGATTTATTGAAAATTTTGTTTTAAACCACCAATGATTTATTATCATGTCATTGAATTTTGTTTTGGGTGCAAGGGATTACATGGGCATTTTGGCCCGTAGTCGCATCACCCACAGGAGGGGGTGGGGGCATCCCCTTGGTGAGATGACTCTTGCTTGTTACAACCTGAACAACCCACCCACTGCCCACCCACTACTTCATTGGAAACTATGTGGTGTGGTTCTACTTTTCTAACCACAATGCATAGGGTCACATGGAAAACAAGTCGCCAGCCCCAAGGGGGAAATATTTTGCACCTTGTTAGTCTACATATGCCCTCTTCTAGGTTTTTTTTGTTAAATTGTGATAACTTGTAATCGAGGAGGAAATTTTTTTAAAAGATGGAGCTATGGATTTTCTAGTGGTGTAGGTTATTTTCAATAATTTTGTTGTTTTTAGGTATTATTCGTTAAAGTCAAATCTTGATTTTTTGCTTTCAAGCTCATAACTTTTTACCACAATATCCAATTTTCATGATTGTTGTGACATTGGAAAGGTATTGAGGATCTCTACATTGCTATCCATGAAATTTTTTGTATCTATTCTAGGTTTATCATTACTTCAGTTTTTCCCCAAAGGGTGTTCTAGAGATTATTTGGATGTTTTAATAGTTGGGTGGGTTCAATTTTGATCTATGCACTTCATTTCAATTCTAGATCACTTCTCAATTGATTTTTTCTTCCTTGATTCCAAGGTTGTGCTAACTTGAGAGTTTTCTAGTGTTCCTCAACATCTGGTCTATTGGTTCTTATCATGATTCTAACCTAAGTCCTTGAGGGACTCTAATATGGTTTGTAGAAAAAAATATCTTTCATTGGCTTCTCGAATTAAGGATTCAAATGTTACTCCACAAGTGTGCTTCTAGTGCTTCTTTACAATAGGGTATCTCATTATGGGGGTTCATATGGTCTCCCTTGTCAACATTTGTGTGGATGGAGATTTATTGGATTTTTGATGGATCTTTTTTATTGAGCGTGGATGAATGGTCTCTTCTTTGTCTCTATTATGTGGGGTCTTTTTCCTCAAATGGGGTTTTGTCCTATCATTTTTTATGGAGAGAATTATTGTATCTTTTCTCTCTTTTGGGAATGAGTTTTATCCCACTCGATTTTCTCCTCCATTTTTGAGAGATTGCATTGCATATGTACATGGATACCTAACACAGCCTTGTAGTCGAGAACCATCTTTATGTCATTTGTAAAAGTACTCCCTAAGTTGTTAAGAAGGAGTGTTGGTGCAAATAGGTTTCTTACCTATCTAGGTCCTATTTACATTATTAAGACCACTTAGGTCCTAGGAAGGAATCTTTCTAGTTAAAAATTAGTTGCCACTTATCTTATCTAGTTGGAATTTATTTAATGCTTGTGTCCTAGGTTGTTATGAGTTAGTTATCTCATGTGATAGGATTAAGACACTTTTCATAATATTATCTAATCTATTCCTTGCATTTCCTATATAAGCAAGGCTTCATATGTACATTATCATATTTAGTGTGGCTACTATTTTGGCATTCTTATATCTTTAATTATTTCATGATATTTCTACCATCTCTCTTGTGGAAGTTATTTTATCTTGTAGGTGATCTTGGGGTGTTGAGGAATTCACCATAAAATCTTGCACTTTTTTATTCACCTAGGTGGATTTCATTATATTATTACTATCTACATAATAAAACGTTTTCATTGCATTGATACTATCAATAAAATGGCAGGTTGCAAAACACTTGATTTTATGAAATTTGCAACTAACATAATGCTTTAAAACCCTATATAGGTAACAACCCAATTGGTTATTGAACCCTCACCTTAATTTATTTTATTTTATGTATGCCCACTTGTATCTCCTCCACATGATTTACACAATTTATATTTGAAAAGGAGGAATGGAATAGTCCACAAAGCATAATGTTTTGCAAGATGCAATTATTTTATGCATTTATTTTCAATCGAATATGAAGAAATTGAAATGCATTTTTTTCTCTAACTAATAGTTGTAATAAATTTTGAAGGTGAATTTCATTACATTATTACTATCTAAATAAATAAAAAAATTCATTATATTCACACTATTAGTAAAATTGCAAGTTGCAAAATAATCGGTGTTATGAAAGCTAAAGCCCACATATTATGTTATAACCCTAAACACATAACAACCCAATTAGTTAGTCACTCCTCATCCTAATTTGGTTTTTTTTATGTATTCCCAACCTGAAAATCATCCTTGTGCTCTCAACCCTTTATCTTTGAACAAAAAAAATGAAATAACTGACAATGCACATTATGCTTTCCAGCCTGAAATTATTTTGTGCATTTTTTTCAATCATATGAAGAAATTGAAACATAATTTTAACTTTAAAACTAACAATTGTTATAAATTTTGAAACTTCCTTTAAATAAATTTGTACTATCTAAATATCAAAAGGTTTTTAGTGCATTCATATTGCCAGTAAATTTGCAGGTTACAAAAGAAGTTCAGTATCATGAAATGTGTAACCCAAATATTGTTTTTAAACCCTAAACACATAACAACCCAATTGGTTGGTCAGTCCTTAGCTCAATTTTGTTAGTTTTATGTATCCCCCACCTAAAAACCCTCCCCATGCTCTCTAACCCTTAACTTTGAACAAGTGGAATGAAATAGTTGATAACCCACATTGTGTTTTCCAACCTACAATTATTTTATTTATTTTTTCAATCATATGAAGAAATTAAAATGTAATTTTTACTCTAACTAGTAGTTGTAATACATTTCGAAGGAAACTTTCATGACATTCTTACTGTCTAAATAACAAAAAAAATTATTACATTTGTACTATAAATAAAATTGCAAGTTTCAAAATACTCATTGTTTTTTATTAATTAAGCAGGTTTAGGGCCCTTATCCCTTAGAAAAAACAACAAAACTGCCTAGAGAAAATAACAGCTAGACCAAAACAGCAGAGAACAAAGGAGATAGCAAAAGGAAACAACACAATTTCTCCTTACCCCAAGTTCCAAAATACTGGTTGTTATGAAACCTACAACCCACATATTGTTTTAAAACCCTATACACATAACAACCTAATTGCTTAGCCACCCCTCAACTCAATTTGGTTAATTTTATGTATCCACCACCTACAAATCCTCCTCATGCTCTCTACCCTTTTTCTTTGAACAAGAAGAATAAAATAACTCACATCATATAGCGTTTTTTTACCTACAATTAATTTGTGCACTTTTTTCAATCATATTAAAGGATATTGAAATGCAATTTTTACTCTAACTAATAGTTGTTATAATTTTTTAATGTACCTTTTATTACATTCATAGTGTCTAAATAAAAAATGGTTTTTAGTTGTACATTCATACTATCAATAAAATTACATGTTACAAAATACTTAGTGTTATGAAACTTGCAATTGACATACTATTTTAAAACCCTGTACACCTAACAACCCAATTGGTTAGTAACCCATCAACTCAATTTGATTAGTTGTATGTATCCCCCACCTAAAAAACTTGTGCTCTCCACCCTTTAGCTTTAAACAAGTAGAATAAAATAACTTAGAACCCACAATTTGTTTTCTAACTTGCAATTATTTTGTACATTTTTTTCCCAATCATGTGGAGAAATTAAAATGTAATTTTTAATTTAACTAATAGTTTTGATAAATTTTAAAGGTGACTTTCATTACATTCTTATTGTCTAAATAACAATTTTTTTTCATTACATTCATGTTGTTTATGAAATTTCTTGTTTCAAAACACTCAGTGTTATGAAACATGCAACCCATGTATTATTGTAAAATACTTTACATGTAACAACCCAATTAGTTAGTCACCCATCAAATCATATTTTGTTAGTTTTATGATATAGGAGCATCCAGGTCCATAGGCAATCAACATCAACAAAAAAAATCAGTTTGGTTTTGTTGTGTTGTTTTTGTTTTTCTTCCTCTTTAGTCAACTCAATTTAGTTTCAATGGTTATTTGGTGACATTGTTATCATTTAATTGAAAAAATGTCATATTCAACTTCTTCTACATTCCATTTATTTGAATTGAATCTTAATTAAATTTTAATTGATAGATTAGAAAGTACTACTTATTATGGATTAAATATGTAAATTGGGAATAATAAAATATTGTGGAAAGAAAATGAATGGATTGGAAGTTAAAGAGGCAAAGGAATATGAAGGAATTTGGGGAAATTAAATATTAAAAAAAATTCACCAAGAAGATAGGGGGAGAGGGTGGCGGTTGAAGGGGACAAGGGAGGTATGAAGAATAGAAAATGTGCAGATTCCCAAATTAACTGTGCCACATAGAAGGAAACATATAATTTAATAGAGGCATATTGTGAAAACCCGTTGACTGTGCAAACCAAGAGGGGAATGTCAACGATAAAAATTAAGTAGATAGCTCCAATTTGGAAGAAAAAAACCATAGGGAAGAGCGATCTAGAGATTGCATGGGAAAAGAAAACACTAGCACAGGATTGAGGAAGACCATGTAGATGTGTGATTGGAAAATAAGAAAGAGGTGCCCTAATTGGTATGGGTGTTAGAACTATTTTATGTAGGAACGAAGAGAGAAGGCCATGCAGAAGAGTAGGTTGAATGGAGGTTAGATTGGTTGCACATAGGATGGATAAGTGGATGAGAGTCAATGCTAGGTTAAGGTATAGAATGCATATAAATAGCGTGAGAATGTATACTACTTAAGAGTGTGGAACACATGCTTATAGTCCAAGGAGGAGATTTTTTATGCATGGAATGGACAGAGGAAGGCGAGTCATGGTAGATGGAAGAGGAAATTGCAAAAAGTGTGGAGAAGATAGAGAGCAAGATAAAATTGAATGAAAAGAGTAGTTAGGAGTAGATGGGAAGTGGCATGAGGTAAAGAGTGGTTGTTCGAAGGTAGAGCCAAGGAAATCTTAACCATTAGACAATGAGTGTGTACCTTCAGGTTATGTTTTTTAATGTAAATCTAGGAGGCGATAAGAGGAATTTCTAGGAATGTAATTGCATATTTCATGAAATCTTGAATAAATAGAAGTTATTTGAATTATTTACAAATCGAGTAGTTTGATGTGCAATTGTTTAATCGAGTTTTAAATTGACACAAGGAACTATCAATTTTGAATTAATCATTTGTTGAGTTTGTAAATCTAAGTTTTGTGATTTTGAGTTGAGAGTTTTTTTTTATTCTTCATCAAGTGGTATCAAAGCCAGAGGTTTTGAGCATGCAGATAGAATGTCGAGAGAGAGGTGGTTCGCACTAGGACCTACGGGTGGAGAGGGAAGTGAGTAGAGGCTTTGGGGGCACAGGAAGATCATCGAATGTGATGTGACTTGTGATAAAACTTGTGGATAGTGGAAGCACAATTGAGGAGCTTAAAAGTATTATTATTGGCCTCCTCTAATGGTTTAATAACTAAGCCCTTAGAGCTATGACTTAGAGATTGAACATCTACACTAAGAAGCTATCTTAATCATCATGAAGGTGCATTTCATTGTCAACCTAGGGACGTAAACTTGAAATGGGTTAGTATTATATGTGCACTAGGCTCCACTGTAGTCATTCATAAGATAGAAAAGAAACAATACTAGAAATAAAATGCAGGAAAGAAATCAACTTAAGCACTGGGAATGAATCAACAACTACAATAAGCATCAACAACTGGACTAGAAATGGAAGATAGAAATGAGAATCTCAACAAACAAACAAGAAACTACTCTATCTAGCTTGGTTGTAGGAATAGTAATAGAATAGAATTCCAGTGGTTGTAGGAATAGACAACTGCTGATACTGAAACTAATTGTTGAACAAAAAATAAATTTTAAACTAAATGGGTGGAATTTTCACCAAGTGGGCTCCCTTGAGTGATTTTTCCTTGAGCTAACTTTGATGCAACAAATTAGAATATCATATTATTTCTTCAAAAACATGATTACAACATTTCAACAATATGACCTATTACTAAAAACTAGAAAATGCAAGTACAATCTAGAACATCCATATGAAAAGGGGCATTTGACCATTATTTATAGAGATAAAACTACTAATTAACCTCCTAACTACCTAGGTAGTTGACTCACAGCCAGGGAGGATGCCACTTATTGAAAGCTTAGAAAAAAATGGAGGAAGTTATGCATGTGCCAAATTTGGTCAAAGCAGACTTGCCCCAATGAGAATCTAGCACAACACACTCCCTCAAATTTCTCAACAAACAAACATGACTATTTAAAAGGTGGTTACAATATTTCATTCAAACTAGGAATTTCCCTCCATTAAGATTTTTCCCTCTTTTGACCTCTTAATGATAATCTTTTTGACTTTCTTGGCAACTAACCAGCTAGCAAGAGTTCCTTCCACTTTGAAAGCTTCGTTGACATCAACATCTTAGTGTAAACCTGCATAATAACATTAGCATGCACAAAAAATTACATATCTATAATTACCTTAAAGTAACATCCATTCAACCACATGTAAAATTAAAATGGATAATTCGCATAGCATGTTAATGTCATTAAAATTCACAAGGATAAAATTATGCCCAAGGTTTATGCTTTTAAGGAGATAACATGGAAAATGTCAACAACCAAGTGCCAAAGTCTATGGAACAAAAAAAATATATAATAGACCTTGTCAAAATTGAGCCATTAATTGGACTCATCATCTCCCCCCAACCTAATATTTTTTTGGTCCTCCAACAGAGGGAGCACTATTCTTTTGCCTAGTCAATGCTTTAACAACTGTCCCAAATCGGTCTCTGCAGTGTCTGAATTGGGTCCCAATAGAATCCTTGCTTGTTCTCCAATCTGTTCCACCTTGGCATTTTTGTAGCTATGTCATAGTGATAATATCTATAATCTGGTACAGGCCATAACAAAGTAGGTGGCTAAAATGTTAATGGAAGCCAATACTACTGCCTCATCCTCCCAATCTGTATGTATCTATTAACTCATTTGCATGTTGCAACATAATTTTGCAAAGTGTGGGGTTCAACTTGTTTCAACTCATTTGTCAAACTGTTCCACCTCTGTGATAAGTACCTTATTACTAATTTCCCTATAGTTTCAGCTACCTTCTCATATTCCTTGTAGGCTTCTTCCCTAATAGGCATGATCCTATTTTTGTAGCTTGGGCGATAAAGAATTTTATGCCATGTTTGGTAAATGTCTGCAGGGTTACTGGATTCAACTTTGAGAGACAAGGGAGTATGAAGTTCTCTTTCCTTGTAAGTTCTAAACTATTGAATTTCATTCTGAATCCAGGACATAAATGCCCTCAGATGGATATCTCCAATCTACAGTAATGGGTTCCAATCATGATCATTAGTCACAACATAATTATGCAAGTATAATTCACAAAACATATTTTTAACTTCAATTGGAGAAAATTGGTAGGCCTGGAAAAACTCATGTTGAGTGTCAATAGAGCGGCTTAAACCTGAAATAATCCTTGACAATTTAAAGGAAAGATTTCGCTCCTTCAAATGAAGTGCATATACTCTTGGAGGACTTATGCATGCTAGAATTTGGGGTACTAAAGCTACCACATTATCTACCTTATCCTTCATGGCGACAATCTTTGCACTCTTTTCTTCAATTTTTGCACTTTTCTTTTTAACCTCTTCCTGTAGCTTGCATTTTTCCTTTTTCCACTCCTCTTTCCTTTGTATCTCACTCCATAGGTTCAGAGCTACAAGATTCCATGAAAAAGTGGGAGGTTTATGTTTTCCTACCAAAATATTTCTTCACATCGATTCTTGTTGTTCAACCAACACTAGTTGTAGTGATTTTGTTTTTTCATCTTGCTTAGGTTGCAGGGGTTCTTGATTCTCATCTTGCTCTTGATTTTCAACCTATTCTACAATAGCAGCAAGCTTTGCTAATCTTATGTTTGCTTGTTCTTCAAAAATATATTTTTCTTCAACATTTACTTGCTCCATAGGGGATTTTTTCTCTTTCCTAGATGTTCTCCTAAGTCTAGAGCTTCTCTTTGGAGGCATATTAGCGGCTGGCCCAGTTGGTTTTGATTTCTTATGAAGGATTTTATGTTTTTCTTCTGTTATAGGAAGACCAGTGTTATCAACCTTTTGTTTCCTAGGGCTTGGTGTTACTTTCTCTGCTATTTGCTTCTTGGCCTTTCTTTTTCTCATTTCTTCCTCTCTCATTTGTGCCTCCTCCTTTCTAATGGAAGCCCTAGTTCGAATTGGGGTTTTGGGAAGAACATTAACATCAGGGTTCGAGGATGAACTTTCTTCATCTAAATATTCTAACTTAGAGGAGCCAATTTCTATAGCTTTTTCAGATACAAGAGGGTTTGCGCTAGGGTTTTCACCAGAGGTTGAAGCTCCAGGAGTGGCTTTAACAACCCTCTTGCCCCTACTAACCCTACGAGATTGAGGCTGACCTATAGGACACACATTTTCTAGTCTAAACTGATCAATGTTTACAAATTCCTCCCATGTCATACCATACACCTCTTGCAAATATTTCTCTACTAACAATTTTATTAAACAATGATGGGAGACATAATTATCCCTACCTTTTTGTGTTTTAGTTTCCATGATTGCAAGGAGGTTATACATCACATTGGGAACATTCATCCTTTTTCCATGTCTCATATGGTTTAAGAGCTTAAAATGCACATAAGGGAGGCATGATTGGAAGCCCTCACAAGTAATATACTTGACAATGTGGATGACTAATTGTTTCCACTTCTCTGGCAGAGAAGTTCTTTTCATTCCTTGCTTATCTACAACTAGCGGAGGGTCACTAGGTTTAGTGAATTCTGCCCTAGCTGACCTTGCATCCTTGGAAATAGGGTATGACTCTCTATCAATAGGAAAACCCATTACCTCTACAATTCTCTCCTTAGTGGCTATCACTTCTATCCCTTTTTCCATTGCCTTCCTATTAGAGAGTGTCCATGCAAATTCTAGCTCAATGTCCTCATTGAAGCTGTCAAGTTTCAGGTAGTCCAACCATCCGCAATTCTTGAACTCGGCTAGAGAAAGTGCATCCTATAGTATCACATCATGAACCATGGGTTCATTCCTAATCAACTAACCTCCCATTTTTTTTGCTGCCCACAATCAAGAAAACACTTATGTGAAATTTCCTTTCCTACAATCTTTCTCTGAAAACCCAATTCCTTCTTCTTCCTGCAACTCCTCTGTAGTGCTATCACTAATGTCATATGAAATTTACCTTTTTGGTGACGTTTAATATTATGAATAAGGAAATAAAGAAACATAAATGAAGGGTATCGTCAAGAAAATGGGTGGTGGTTTAGTGTCATTTCACACATGCAAGCCGTCATTTCACTCTATCATTCAAATTGGCTTATTTCAAATTTGTTGACATGGATGACACATGGACATGTGGGTTGACACTCCCCCCAACCTAAATTAGAGCATGTGTCCACACAGGTTGGGTGGTAATTATGATTTGGCAGGGTAGAGTACAAGTATATGCTATGTGAAATATCAACATTAATTTGCAATAATTAAATAAATGCACTAAAGATATAATTAAGATATAAAAAATTGTCACGCACGTACCTGAAAACTTGGAGTATCTTTTGCAAGGAATGTGGAGAAAGTACAGGTTACCTTTAAAAGTATAATTGAGTAGTTAATGTAGTGGTGATGGAATGAAGTGATGGTGAAGTGAAGTGATGATGGAGTTATGGAAGAGAGAGAAGATGGAGATGGATGAGCGGATGGATTTATTGATGGAGAAGTGGAATCCCACAAAAGTGGAAATTTTTATTATGATGTGATTGCATGCATACTTGGATTAGTCAAAAGGAGGAAAATTAGGTTTGCTTCCTTCGGCTGTAGGAAGTTTGGAGGTTCGGTGTTGAATAAATTACTGCATGAATTCTTGATTGGATGCTAGTTTATGATATAACCTTAGATGATGACCATTGAACAAGAGTTTGAATCTAACCGAGTCAATGGTTGTGAGTTGTACATCACCATTGGAGAAGACTTCTGCAACTTCATACAGTCCCAACCACCTGGTCTGTAGTTTACCTGCATTATCTTGATACCTGGAGTCATAAAGGAGTGCCCCAATCACTTGGCCGGAACTTCTTTTCCTTTATATATTTGTCATGCCATTTGACCTTCTGATTTTTCACTACCTCAGTATGATGAAGGGTTGAATTTTTCATCTCATCCAAAGCATTCAGCTACATGATTATTTCCTTTTGTGCCTTGGATATGTCTATCCCAAGATCTAGTGCAGTCCTAAGAGTTTTATGCTCAAACTTAATAGGAATCACGATTGTCTTCCCATATAGTAATTCAAAAGGTGTAAAACTAGTGGTTGTCTTCCAAGTGGTCTTATAGGCCTAGAAAACTTATGAAAACCTATTTTCCCAATCTATTTTGTGAATAGCCACTATTTTGGTCAAGATAGCCTCTATTTCTCTATTGGTCACCTCAAACTAGCCATTGGCTTGAGGGTGATAGGGGGTAGATTTCATGTGCCTCACATTATATTCATTGACTAATGTTGTGACAAGGGTTGATTTAATTGAGCTCCTTGATCTGTCACTATTTCTCTTAGAACCCCATAACATGTGAATATTTCCTCATAGAGGAACTCTACAACCTTATTATCTTTGGCATGTTTCATAGCTTTAACCTCCACCCACTTGGTCACATAGTCAATTCAAACCAAGATGTAGGATTTTCCATTTGATGGAGGATCAATGGGACCTACAAAATCAAATCCCCATTTATCAAATGGAGTGATGAATACCTAGGGGTATAGCGGAATCTCATCATATTTAGTTGGTCAACCCATCCTCTAACATCTATCACACTTCCTAGTATACTTTCCCGCATCCTTATGAAGTGTGGGCCAACAATATCTTGTATTAAGAATTTTCATTGTTGTCCTCTTGGCTGCAAAATGCCCTCCATAGGTTTCATTGTGACATGCATGCAGTATATTAAATGTTTCATCTTCCCTTACACATCTCCTCATTACATGATTTGGTCTAGTGTAGAATAAACATCCTACAATCCATGAGAAAGGGAGAGTTTTCTTGATGAGCACCCTTCTCTCTTTTAGTGAGAAATGAGGAGGAGCTCTCCTTATAAATGGATAATTGGCTATATCAATATACTAGGGTGTGTGCACACTGATGGAAAATAAATGTTCATCAGGGAAAGAGTCATCAATGACTTGAGTGTCCTCTGATGTAGTCAATTTGGAGAGAATGTTTGCTACAACATTTTCCTTTCCTAGTTTGTCAACAATGGTGATATCAAATTTCGGCATCAACAATAACCACCTTGCTAGCCTACCTGAAATCAAGGGCTTATTCATGAGGTATCTTATGGATGCATTGTCTGTATGACTAAAGATTTGATATCCTATTATGTAATGCCTAAATTTGTTAAGGGCATAGATGACTGCCAACATCTCCTTCTCTCATATTGTGTACTGGAACTCAACCTCTTGTAGGTTTTGCCGCAAAGTAGATTGCATTCTCAATTGATCCCTCTCTTGTCCCAAGACAACTCCTATAGCATACTAGATGCATCTTATATGAATATGAAAAAGGAGTTCTAATAGGTCTTTTGAGTACAGATCATATGTTGGGCGCTTCTTTCAAATCAGAGAATGCTTTGTCACATCCCTCTGTCCACTGGAACTCAACATCTTTAGTTAGAAGATTGTGCAGTGGTTCTACCATTTTACTAAAGTATTTGATGAAGCGCCTATAGTATCCTACATGTCCTAGAAAAATTCTAACATCTTTTTTCTTGGAAGGAGTAGGAAGATTGGTAATCACCTCAATCTTGGCTGGGTCCACTTGAATCCCTTTTTGAGAGATGTAGTGATCAAGGACTACTCCTTTTTGCATCACCATGAAAAATTTCTCACTGTTCAAGGACATATTATGGTCTTCACATCTTTTTAAAATTTTCCTTAGATTTTCTAATGCTTCTGCAAAATCAGCACCATAGGTAGTAAAGTCATTCATATAGATCTCCATACAATCATGTGAGATATCTGAAAATATACTAATGACTGCTCTTTGAAAAGTTGCAGGTGCATTACACAAACCAAATGGAAGTATTGAGTAGGCATAAGGCCCCCATGGATAGGTAAATTTTGTCTTCTCTTGATCCTCAGGTGCAATCTGTATCTGATTATAACCATTGAATCCATCTAGAAAAGAAAAATACTACTTACTTGCAAGTGAATCTAGTACTTTGTCTATGAAAGGAAGGGGAAAATGATCCTTTTTGGTGGTAGAGTTTAATTCTCTGTAGTCAACACAAACTCTCCATTTACCCCCCCTTTTAGGCACAATTACCAATGGGGACACCCACTAGTTGTCCGAGATAGGGTAGATAAATCCTACATCCAATAATTTATGTAATTCCCCTTTTACAATCTCCCTCAATGTAGGGTTGATTCTCCTCTATGGCTGCCTTATTGGTGTGTAGTCATCTCTGATATATATCATATGAGTATAGAGCTTAGGGTCCAATCCTTTCATGTCATGGTAGTGCCGTGCAAATGCATGCTAGTGGGTCTTCAATAGGTTTTTCAGGGACAACTATTGCTCTTGACTCAACTTCCTATTAATATTCAAATGTTTCCCCTTTGAAACTTGCACTTGTGTGGTTAACTTAATCATAGTTGTTTCACTAATGCTTGGTATTTTTAGTTCATGTGGAAGCAATGTATGAAGCATATCAGTTGTTGTAGGAAGTTTAGTTACAGGAAGAGCGGGTAGAAGTGTCTTCACTAGACCTATAGAACCAGATTCATGAGTGGATGACTCTTCATGCACCTCACAATGGTTCTAAATTATGTGGAACAACACTTCATCTTCTTCCTGAAAGTGCATGAAAGGAGTTCTACCTATCATCATGAGTTGTTCCATTGAATTGAATTCCTCAGCCTCCTCTCCAAAATGTGGCCATATGGGGTTATCCATGTCATGGGATGGTTGAGAAGGAGGGTAGAAAACAAGATTTTTAGTGCTTCTACCATCAAAGATACTCATGTCTCCTGACTGAAATCCAATATAAGCATCTACTGTGGCTAACCACGACCTTCCTAGAATAATGTGATGCCCTCCTAGTGTATCTTTAGGGGAGAGGATCATGAAATATGTTGGGTACTCCTAAGAGTCTAGAGTTACCACAAGGTCTTCTACTATACCATCTGGTTTGATAGTGGAACTATCAGCAAGCTATATGATAGTAAGAGTAGGTCTCATATTTGCAACATTTAGTTGTTGTAGTATATCCTTAGTCATCACATTTATTGCTGCTCCCAAGTCAATTAGAGCATTCTTTATTTGGATTCCATTTATAATAACTCCTACCACAGGACTACCCGGGTCAGTGTATTTAGGAACAACAACTTTCCCAAGCATGATATTTTCCAACTGTCCCACCACATG
>VDFB02022659.1:48875-87048 GCA_007258455.2 Sequoia sempervirens | reverse complement strand
GGATCAATGAACCAGATTTAAAAATGAAGATCTCACATGGCTAAGTCCATGTAAATGAGGGTTTCAGCTGGTAACCGACATAGAGGAAAGAATTAATTGGTCCAATTGCATCTGTGACCAGTGTCAGTAAATATTTGATTTGCTAAGCGGTGGAACAAATTGCCAAGATGATCAAGATCAGAATCAGATCTAATGAAAAGAAGAATGCATTGAATGCATATTTGATTGTAGGGTTTTCCATGATGTTATTCTTAGCAAACTCCCTATGATAGAATTTAATGTTGTGAGGCTCGATGGAGAGGTATGGCATAGAAACTTGTCTACTATTTTTTTATAACTTTAAAAGTAACATCTAATCACTATACTAAACTATAAATTAAATTCAAAGGTAATTCCTCACTACCTCAAGCATTTTTTCTTTGGCTAACATACGTTGAGAAAATATTGGTCCCTTAGGATGCTCAAGAGCCCTACCATATTATCTTCATCCTAGATCCATGGACGTGTATGGGGGCATACTTTATAAGAAGAAATTTTTTTGTAAAAATTAATATATAATTGTTGATAAAAATGTAAAATATCAACATATATCTAGATATATATCTAAAAACGTATATATCTAGTACATATTAAAAACCATATACTTGAACCAGTGATGCAACTGAGATAATTGATTAAGAAGAACTCCTCATGGTAAAAGGTGTCACATCAGTCACATCTAGAGTAGACTACAAAGATAAAATAAGATCAAGATATAAATTACTATGTATTTAATTCATCGTGATTTAAATGATGGGCATACAATAAAAAAATTTACATGTACAAAAAATTATACCAATGTGTGTAGGCCAAAGATAATGGCTGTAAGAGTGCCATGTTGCATATCCCTAATCTCTTCCTTCGTCATCAACTGTTCAATCCACTTAAATATACATTAGTAATATGTACTATTTGTTATAATAATTTTAAATGAAAGACACTATTAAATAAATTTAATTTTTATCTTTACAAAATATTTCT
The DNA here is from genome assembly GCA_007258455.2 of Sequoia sempervirens. Lineage (NCBI taxonomy): Eukaryota > Viridiplantae > Streptophyta > Pinopsida > Cupressales > Cupressaceae > Sequoia > Sequoia sempervirens. The sequence continues at coordinate 86,028 of VDFB02022659.1, read as the reverse complement.
CTTGATGCTTCTCATCTCCAATGGTGGATGAAATTGCATCTATTCCTCCCTTGCATGTATTCAATGCATCTATAGTATGTACTAGTGCCTCATCTCCTCTAGGTGACACATCATGCAACTCATACTTAGATGTGTCTAGGGGAGGCTCATTTGTATCTCCCATAGGACCTAGACATGTATTATTGCATGTACTACACTAATGAAGAACACAAATATTCTTGGATGATAATGGTGCAATAGTATCAACTAAACCATCAGGAGCATCACTATCAGGTATTTAGTCGAACTGTGACAATTGTGTAATCAAATGGCTGGTCAAAGAGTGTATGACCAAGAGACTATGCTGGGTCGCATTGAAAACAAGGTCTGGATGGGGTGTTGGAGGTGGGGAAGGAAGACCAAAAGGGGAAACATAAGGACCTTGCTTCATAAACATTTCCCCAGGTCTATCTTGGGGCATGCCCATACCCACTCCTTGAAAATTCCTGAAATCAAAATAGTTTACATGTCTTCTTAAAACAAAATTTTGCATACAATTTATAGAGAAAATATAGAGGGATGTCGAGATTATTGTTTGGTGGTTTAACAAACACCATCCACCAAGGATCCAAAATTTTTGCAACTATTCCTTGATGGGTGCATCTTTTTATGAATTTTTTTGGTTTGTGTAAACCAACATGTCTTATTCTTGGGTTCACAAAATGTTGGGCTAAATTATCTTTAGATATTTCTAATATTTTAATGTCATCATACACCACAAGCGATTTACATATTGTAACCTCTTCACATCTATCTAGTGTTGAAATGAAGAATGTTGGCTAGTGATGTCCCTAACATGACTGATTATGGCCTCTATATTCAATGTGACTAATTGTAAATACTGATGGTTATGATATCTCTCAACAATGTTTCTCAATTCAATTATATTTATTTTAAAATTAGATCCTAAATTGAAGGAGTGTTTGCTTGAGGAGGGTCTTGTAGAGGAGGGTTTGTTAAATTTTATTCCATATAAAGCCTGTTATAAGATAATTTTTGAAATTAACATAATTTCCAACATTTTTCAAAAATCTTTACAAAAAACCTTATATATTTGATAATAAACATATACAATAATTAAAAAATATAAAAAAATACATATGTACATACCTCTTGATTTTTTTTGTTGATAAATTTGAATTCTAGCAATGGAAGTTGGGTTTGGATGCAAAAAATGGATATCATTCTTATTTGATATCTATTTTTCTCTCTCTACTCGTGAGTTCTTTCACTTTTAAAATTACAAACAATGCCTTTTTTATTTATACAGTCCAAAATGGATATCCATTTTTGAGAGATTTGTTAAGCTCTTCGAAATAGATATCTATTTCAAAGAGCACTTTAATTTTTTTAAAATATGACATGATAGTTTATATTAATACATATTAATGATACCAATATAATAATAGAAACAATTCTTCTCCAAGATATTGATATAATGATGGAGCGCTTGAGTGGGAAGGAGCGCGGACTTGGTTTTTCAAAATCCTCTAATATTGCAAATGATGGGGGTTCCAAATTAGAGGACGATGATAGCTCATTGGGGGTCTGGTAGATCGGGCCTGCTTTGGAAGGCTTATGCTTGGCTCTTTCTAAGCAGTTTCATTTGCTTATGGGGGTGTTTGTTGTCTTAGTCATTCAGTCTAGGGGAGTCCTCTCTCAATCATTATTTCCTTCCCTATTTTGTGTTTGGTGGAGGGTGTTGTTTGGAGGAATTGGTTTGGGGCATGCTTTCTTGATGGTAAATGTTTTCTGGAGCACTTGGTGCTCTCAGGTTTTCCTTTTCGTTGGCTTGGCTCTTGCCCCTGTTGCAGCTGGCTACTTCGAGGTTGTCTTTTGCGTGGGTCCTTGGATTTTTTTGGACCCCCAGTTTTGGTCTCCTATTGTGTTTTGGAATGTTGTACTTCCTTAGTCTTTTGTAATGGTGTCTCAATTGTGTGGGGATCGCTTTGCTATCGGTTGGTTGGCTTTGGGTTGGCCGTCCTACCTTTGCTCAAATCTCATTACTTTGGATCTCTCCTCTCCAAAGTTCATTGCTGTTGTTCCCTATTTGGTGGTTGAGTGGTTGAGCTCTTGTTTTGTTCTTCCCCTCCATCTTGCTCCCTAGATCTTGGTTTGGGACCATAGCTTTGTGGGGGGTTGTGACAACTCAGGGTTTTTCTCCTCTCTATTGGTGTAGGGGCTAGCTTTTTCTTTTGTTTTGGGTGTCTCCTCTATGGTGTTGGTTTTTACTTTTCCCTAGTTTGTGGTGGGTTGGCTGAGCCCTTGTTGTGTACATCTACCTCTCCTTTTTTCTCTCTAAATTTTGGTTGGAGACCATGGGTTTGAGGGGGTTTTTGAATGATTGGGGTTCTACTTATCTGTACCCTTACTCAAGCTCTGGTTTTTTGGCTCCCTTTCTTTGGAGATGCCTTTGTCCTTCTTGGTTTCTGTTACTCTATTGATGCTGGCAGTTCCTTCTTCTCTTGAAGGAGTAGTGTTCGAAATCTATTTGAAAATGTGGATTTGTGTTGGTTTGATGGCTTCTGACTTGTTGGGGCTGAGTTCATTATTTTTGTTGGCCTTATTGCTTCTATTTCCCTTTGTGGCTATGTGTTTTCTTTCCACTAAAGTGTGTGTAGTCTCCCTTGCTCTATAGTCTGTGTCTCCTATCGAGGTGGAGACCCTTCCTATTGAGGCAGTGACCTATCCTATGGAGGTGGATAGTGGTTATGTGGGCTTGGTGGGTTTTTCTTGCTTCTTCAGCTAGCCTTCTCCCTTGGTGCTCCTATCAAGGTGAAGGCCAATCCTAATGAGGTGGAGTTTTGGTGGGGGTGTGGGTCTCTGCTATAGTGGACATATTTGTCTTGGTCACTTCTCTTATAGAGGTGGAGGGGTTTGTTGGAAGATAGGGTTGTTCGGCTCCAACAACACTACCTTATTTAATGAATCTAAAAATGGATCCATAAGCGAATTGTTTGTTGATGTTTCATAGTTGTACACGTGGGGGTGGATGTTGTTTAAGGTTATGTTATTCCTTGCATAACCACCCCATTTTATTCTGGAACAAAATGGGTCCCCCCTTCTCTTTTGGTTTCTTTGCCATTGTTATTTGCTTTGCCTGTTCTTCTATTTCTCCGTGTTTTATCTTTTGTTCTGTCTGATCTAATTTTGGTTTTTCCTCAGTTGGAATTCGGGTTTTCTCTTGAGTTCAGGATTTTCCACCCCATCTGGATTTTCCCAGATCTCGCTCGAACTCCAGCCAAGCACTGTTGTTCGGGGGTTTTTGGTCTTCGCGGAATTCCGCGTGGACCCAATTTTTGCGGATTTCTTTCTCCTCCGGATTTTCCCGAAATTCGTTGTTCCCTTTTCTTTTTTTTTCGGGTTTTGCTGGAATGTCTTCTTCTTCACGGAAATCCGTCCCGCACGGATTTCCCCAAAGTCTGATGAAATGTGAAGAGGTATGGAGTAGCAGGACTAGTTAATAAATAATGATACATTTTACGATTAATTGATGCTATTTTGAGATCTCACATGTTGTTCCTTGATTGATAATGATCTAATTAAGTTTCTAATGGGTGTTTTCATGTTTATGCCGCCAGAATCCGCCTGACTCAGAATTCTTCGAAAGTCCTCCCTGGCTTGGATTTTGCGGGTCGACCTGAAACCTAAACTGTTTTGTATGATCATTTTGTATGAAGATTTAACGGCGCCGTACTAACATAGGATTCGTTTCAATGATGATTTTGATTAATTGACTACTGTTTGTATGATCTTTACTGTGGTTTTCTTTGTTGAATGCAGGATTAAACCCTACACATGATGATATTTTCCAAGGGATCTCAGTTGGAATGTAATTCCTCAGTCCAGTTGGTCACAATTTTCCTCTAAGAAGAAAGTCGGTAAGACCTTGTAGAAGTTTTTCTAACTACCAGTGCATTCTATCGATATGCGTCTGTGTTGCCTATCGACAAGACCCTGGAGATGTCACAGTGATCGAGATTCACATGCAGTTGCCTATTGGAAACACATTAACCATTGTCTTGGCGACTAGGAGTTTCCCATCAGCATGAAAGCTTGTCTTCGGGGAAAAGTCTTGGTGAAATCTCCATGTCTTGCCAATTGGCAGAAAAAGAAAATACATCGGTGGGAGGTTTTCTCTTCGCCAAGAAGGCTTGCCGAAGGCTTCATGTCTCACCAACCACCGAGAAAGATATGCCTTTCGGTGAGAGGCCTTTGTGGCGGGGAGATGTCTCGGCAAAGTCTTCAGGTCTCATCGACAAGGCACCAAGTGGGAATTGTTTGATATGAGGTCCTGCAGTCTTGCCGACCTAGAATGTCCCACCAATAAGAAAATACATCGGGGAGAGAATAGGATTATCATTGCGACCAAAAGTGAGCATGTGGAGATTTTTTGGTGAAGGCATAGGGTATCTACATGAAGTCTCGCTGACATGAGGAGGTCACGCCAAAAAGGCCAAGCTCGGGGAAACTGAAGGAACTCAAGGAGACTCTGAACGAATGGAACAGGTTCAGTAAGATGTCTTGCCAACCCGATGATGTCTCCTTGACATAAAGAAATGGGCTCACCGACAGAAGGACTTTTCCATGTGGTCTTGCTGAAGGAATGTTGTCCTACCAATAAGATGAGCTCGCTGAAGGATATGGGACTCGGTGTAATGTCTCACCAACTCATGAAGGTCACGTCGAAACAAAGGAAATCGGGGAGACTCCAGAAGCATAAAGGGGTTTGATTGAAGGTCTCCCTGAGATTGAAGGAGTCTTGCTGATACAAAACGAGCTCAATGAAAGATCCTGAGCTCGGCATGGTGTCTTTCTGACCCAATAGGGTCTTCTCGATGCAAAGAATGAGCCCGGTAAGAAAGAAAGGAGATCGATAGGAGGTCTCCCCGACCACGAAAAGTCATGCCGACATGAAGGGAGGTCCCCCTGAAGGACATGGAGCTCGACAAAGGATCATGCCTTCGGAAAAAGGTCTTCGCAAAGAAAGAAAGTCACCCCGAAACAAAAAGGGGCTTGGTAAGAAAAGAGGAGTTCGGGGCAGGATCTCCCCGAAGTGATGAAGTCTCCCCGACATGAGAATGAGCGAGCGGGGAGAAAAGGAGGAAGTCGCCAGGAGGTTTGGGCGACCACGCCAGAGTCTTGCCAAAAGGGAAAAAGAGCTTGAGCTCGGAGAAGAAGAAAGAGCTCGGGGGAGGAAAAAGAAGACTTCGCCATGAGGTCATAGCGACAAGCGATAGTCTCCCCGACATGAAAAGGTGATCATTGAAGAATCCTGAGGTTCGCTATGATGCTCCACTGACTAGCGACTGTCTTGCCGATCGCTTTGGTGGGCTCGATATGACTTCTACGACTCGCCAAAATGTCTTGCCGACTGTCTAATGTCATGTCAATGGTTGATAAAAGCGATAATCGCATCGGGGAGACACGATGAGTGTCTCACCGACATGTAATACTGTTCGGACCACTTTTGACCACCTAATGAAGCTCGTGTGGCGTATGCCCGACCAATCAGAGGAAGCAAAAGAAGTGATTCATTGGTCCCTTTGACCGATTGACTGTTCCTGGGAAAGAAGCCCAACATAATGCAAACCAAATGGACTCTTTCTGAGAACAGGTGATGATGGACCAGCTCAGGGAAAATGAAAAGATCTACAGGGAGGCTCGATGGTGCTTCCATAAGTGGTCAACGGATAGAAATAACATGAAGAAAGGCCGAAGGAAAGAAGAAACTATGAGTCACAAGGACAGCTGTAGTGACTACTAGAAAGAAGGTGGATTAGTATTAATGATGATATTTTGAGCATTCAAGGTGAACTGCAAGAGAGTTCAAAGATGGACACGGAGACAGAAGAGTTAATGCTGCAGCAGCAAAAGATCTATAGATCTTTCCCCGGAGAAATATTTCATCAACATGGACAACGAGGATTCACATTGAATGCACAACCAACTTTCTTCAAAAGATCTGAGAGCCGACTCTCCTGCAGTCTGCAGATATTTTGTAAACCCTAATACAGGGGGACAACACATTCTTTTTGTTGCATTCTGTATATAAGGCATTCTTGCCTCTTTGTAAAAGGTTAGAAAGGGGTAGATATGGAACTTTTTAGGGTTAGAAAGTAGTAGATAGAGGACTTGTAGAATAGAACTGGTAGTTAGGAGTTAGATTCAGTAGAAGACTAATATATCTTTCCAGTTTTCTTAGTGTAAATGGAAACAATTTGGAGCCACATATTTTCTGTACACTGGTGATTGTGCCAGATTTGTAAATGTTGCTTATCTGTCTCATCGACAGTAGAAGAAACTAGATCTTAATCTACTTCATGTTGTGTTCCAGAATGGTGTTTGTCTTAAGTTAATCATTTGATTTGTGAAGCTTTCAAGGGATGAGGTTTGATTTTATGTTTTGTTTGAATGGTAACTTGCAATCTGCTGTTGAAATCAGCACTGTGAATGAATGAAACTGTGTGTTAGTCACAAGTTGACTTTGTTCTGTAGTTTTAGTTAGGAATTCCTTGGAAGGTGTCAGGTCTAGTTAATTTGGATGAAGTATCATTCTTTTCTGTTCCAAAGCCCTGATCCATCTTTTTTTGTTTATTTAAAACCCCAGTTAGAGTAGGTTTGAATTTATGTTTAACCCAAAACAATCCAAAAGCTCACACTAGCAGGCCCCTTGAACATTACTATTACATTGACCACTGAGGGACATCAGCACAGTTGAGAACCAACTTCAAAGACCTTGGCAGCTAAGACATCCATGTGTTGTCTTTCTCTTTCAGGAGAAACAGAGTAGCAATATTCTGTTTGTATGTTGATTGTGCCAAAAGGACCGTCAATAGGTTGTTGTGTTCACATCTCAATGGATCTCTTGGTTGCTACTTTACGGGGCCCTTGCAGCTCTTGTTGTGACCTGGTGGCCTGCTATGTTGGCTACGAAGCCTAATTTGAAGAATATTTGTGGTTCAGGTCCATGTAGACCTATTTTGTTGGCTATGAGGCCTGTTATGTTGGTTATGGGGGTCTTGGTCCCACTTATTTCTACTTGCAAAGGCTTGAAGACTATCTATTTCTTTCATCCTTAGGGTGATTGCTCTTTTTTGGCATTGTTTCCTATCCTTCTTTTGTTGTTTTGCTCGCTTCGTTTGTAGTTTCTTGTTGTTGTCTTATGATGTTGTTCCATGTATTGTTGTACTAAGTGTTAAATATCTCTTGATGTAAAAGGTCCAGGGCCCTTTCAAAATCCATGCTTACCTAATAAAAAATAATATAATAATAGATATTAATAATATATTATATATTAGTATTAATATTAATATATGTTAATAATATAAGATATATAATATAATATTATATATTATATGTTATATATATATAAATATAATATATTAATATGTTATAATATTATATAATAATATATAATATATATCATATTATATACATGTACTCGGTCTCAAAAATGTTATAATTTTGTAATAACCCAGATATTCAATTTATAAAATAGATATTGTTTCTTAGGGTAATAGATATCCATTATTAAAAATTAGATATCCATTTTTTACTATTAATATCAGATATCTGTTAGTGATGGATATCCACTTTTAAAAAAAAATATATCCATTTTTCATTGGTGTTTACCTTAGCAAATGTACTTTTGACCAACCCAACCAAAAATTCAAATGTGAATTCTACGGTTTTCACTTCCTCATGTTGTGGTTTTTTTGTTGCATCACCACTGTTTGGCCCCTTATGATCCCACACATACCCTTCATGAGGGTATCCATGAGGAGGTGATTGGGGATTTTCAATATTTAGAGGTGAAGATTCATTTCCTAGAAATTAAAATAGATTTTAATTAAAAAACCTAATTGAATCTACAATTTAATTCAAATTTGAAACTTAAAAACTAGAAATACATACCTCTTTAACCTTTTCCATGTCTTAGCGGCAACTTCATGAAGATTCACAAGCTCCAAGTGAAAAAATTGTGCTATATTTGGTGAGCGTGGGTTGAGAAGGGAAAAAAAGCTAAACTTGAACTAAAGAAATGTAAAACGAGGAATAAGCATGAGGATTTTTTATTCTACCTTTTTCATTTTACGAGCACCAAATTTGGCACTTTTCGAATGGATCAAGCCCATTTAGAAAGCAGCAAATTTAGTGCTTTCCAAATGGGTTTGGTATGACCAAGCCTTAGGCTTGGCCATTCAAGCCCATTTGGCAAGAGCCAAATTTGGCACTAGAAAAATATGCAATTTGGCCTAAAAGATGAAAGTGCAATCTTTTTTGTGTCACATATTTTTGTTGGTGTAAATAGGTATTTTACCTATATAGGTCCTACTTACATTGTTAAGTCCACTTAGGTCTTAGGAAGGAATCTTTCTAGTTAAGAATTAGTTATCATTTATCTTATCTAGTTAGCATTTAATTAATGCTTGTGTCCTAGGTTATTATGAGTTGGTTGTCTCATGTGATAGGATTAAGAAACTTGTCATGATATTATCTAATCCTATTCCTCACCTTGCATATATAAGCAAGGCTTCATATGTACATTATCATATTTAGTGTGGGTACTATTTTAGCATTCTTGCATCTTTAATCATTACAATGTATTTCTACCATCTCTCTTGTGGAAGTTATTTTGTCTTGCAATTGATCCTAGGGTGTTGAGGAGTTCACTATGAACTCCTACATGGTATTAGAGCTTTAGTGCTACAAAATTCTTCTTAAATCTAAGGGACCAATCATAACATGAATTTTTTTTGGGTATAAGTTGGGGTCTTAAGAACTTTTCCATTGAATACAAGGCATCCGAGCAAGTTAGATTTGGCTTTTGTTTCATCAAAATATGAAATATTTTTCCTCATTTACAAGGGTTTGAAGAAGGGCTTCAGTTTCTAGATCTAGAGGTTGCTGATTTTTTTGAGCAGTTTGGGTGAAAACCAGCCTCACCATTGCATCTAAGAGGATCGATAACATAAGGATTGTTTACCAAATAATCAAAATCTAACACTTTTAGTCTAGGCGTGAGGAAATTTTTTTAGGCCATATGGTTGTATAGATCTACACTTGGTCATATGGCTCAAATAGTCACTTGCATTAGCATACAGTCTGCATATTGCTATCAAATTGGGTGGACTATTCCTTCCTAGGCTAGCCTTGTGTCATTCTATATCATCCATGTGTACCTGTCAAATCTACATACTTGGTGTACAATCGCTACTTGGTTAGTATGATTTACATTGATTTATAATAGGTTTATATAATTAAATTGGATTTATTGAAAATTTTGTTTTAAACCACCAATGATTTATTATCATGTCATTGAATTTTGTTTTGGGTGCAAGGGATTACATGGGCATTTTGGCCCGTAGTCGCATCACCCACAGGAGGGGGTGGGGGCATCCCCTTGGTGAGATGACTCTTGCTTGTTACAACCTGAACAACCCACCCACTGCCCACCCACTACTTCATTGGAAACTATGTGGTGTGGTTCTACTTTTCTAACCACAATGCATAGGGTCACATGGAAAACAAGTCGCCAGCCCCAAGGGGGAAATATTTTGCACCTTGTTAGTCTACATATGCCCTCTTCTAGGTTTTTTTTGTTAAATTGTGATAACTTGTAATCGAGGAGGAAATTTTTTTAAAAGATGGAGCTATGGATTTTCTAGTGGTGTAGGTTATTTTCAATAATTTTGTTGTTTTTAGGTATTATTCGTTAAAGTCAAATCTTGATTTTTTGCTTTCAAGCTCATAACTTTTTACCACAATATCCAATTTTCATGATTGTTGTGACATTGGAAAGGTATTGAGGATCTCTACATTGCTATCCATGAAATTTTTTGTATCTATTCTAGGTTTATCATTACTTCAGTTTTTCCCCAAAGGGTGTTCTAGAGATTATTTGGATGTTTTAATAGTTGGGTGGGTTCAATTTTGATCTATGCACTTCATTTCAATTCTAGATCACTTCTCAATTGATTTTTTCTTCCTTGATTCCAAGGTTGTGCTAACTTGAGAGTTTTCTAGTGTTCCTCAACATCTGGTCTATTGGTTCTTATCATGATTCTAACCTAAGTCCTTGAGGGACTCTAATATGGTTTGTAGAAAAAAATATCTTTCATTGGCTTCTCGAATTAAGGATTCAAATGTTACTCCACAAGTGTGCTTCTAGTGCTTCTTTACAATAGGGTATCTCATTATGGGGGTTCATATGGTCTCCCTTGTCAACATTTGTGTGGATGGAGATTTATTGGATTTTTGATGGATCTTTTTTATTGAGCGTGGATGAATGGTCTCTTCTTTGTCTCTATTATGTGGGGTCTTTTTCCTCAAATGGGGTTTTGTCCTATCATTTTTTATGGAGAGAATTATTGTATCTTTTCTCTCTTTTGGGAATGAGTTTTATCCCACTCGATTTTCTCCTCCATTTTTGAGAGATTGCATTGCATATGTACATGGATACCTAACACAGCCTTGTAGTCGAGAACCATCTTTATGTCATTTGTAAAAGTACTCCCTAAGTTGTTAAGAAGGAGTGTTGGTGCAAATAGGTTTCTTACCTATCTAGGTCCTATTTACATTATTAAGACCACTTAGGTCCTAGGAAGGAATCTTTCTAGTTAAAAATTAGTTGCCACTTATCTTATCTAGTTGGAATTTATTTAATGCTTGTGTCCTAGGTTGTTATGAGTTAGTTATCTCATGTGATAGGATTAAGACACTTTTCATAATATTATCTAATCTATTCCTTGCATTTCCTATATAAGCAAGGCTTCATATGTACATTATCATATTTAGTGTGGCTACTATTTTGGCATTCTTATATCTTTAATTATTTCATGATATTTCTACCATCTCTCTTGTGGAAGTTATTTTATCTTGTAGGTGATCTTGGGGTGTTGAGGAATTCACCATAAAATCTTGCACTTTTTTATTCACCTAGGTGGATTTCATTATATTATTACTATCTACATAATAAAACGTTTTCATTGCATTGATACTATCAATAAAATGGCAGGTTGCAAAACACTTGATTTTATGAAATTTGCAACTAACATAATGCTTTAAAACCCTATATAGGTAACAACCCAATTGGTTATTGAACCCTCACCTTAATTTATTTTATTTTATGTATGCCCACTTGTATCTCCTCCACATGATTTACACAATTTATATTTGAAAAGGAGGAATGGAATAGTCCACAAAGCATAATGTTTTGCAAGATGCAATTATTTTATGCATTTATTTTCAATCGAATATGAAGAAATTGAAATGCATTTTTTTCTCTAACTAATAGTTGTAATAAATTTTGAAGGTGAATTTCATTACATTATTACTATCTAAATAAATAAAAAAATTCATTATATTCACACTATTAGTAAAATTGCAAGTTGCAAAATAATCGGTGTTATGAAAGCTAAAGCCCACATATTATGTTATAACCCTAAACACATAACAACCCAATTAGTTAGTCACTCCTCATCCTAATTTGGTTTTTTTTATGTATTCCCAACCTGAAAATCATCCTTGTGCTCTCAACCCTTTATCTTTGAACAAAAAAAATGAAATAACTGACAATGCACATTATGCTTTCCAGCCTGAAATTATTTTGTGCATTTTTTTCAATCATATGAAGAAATTGAAACATAATTTTAACTTTAAAACTAACAATTGTTATAAATTTTGAAACTTCCTTTAAATAAATTTGTACTATCTAAATATCAAAAGGTTTTTAGTGCATTCATATTGCCAGTAAATTTGCAGGTTACAAAAGAAGTTCAGTATCATGAAATGTGTAACCCAAATATTGTTTTTAAACCCTAAACACATAACAACCCAATTGGTTGGTCAGTCCTTAGCTCAATTTTGTTAGTTTTATGTATCCCCCACCTAAAAACCCTCCCCATGCTCTCTAACCCTTAACTTTGAACAAGTGGAATGAAATAGTTGATAACCCACATTGTGTTTTCCAACCTACAATTATTTTATTTATTTTTTCAATCATATGAAGAAATTAAAATGTAATTTTTACTCTAACTAGTAGTTGTAATACATTTCGAAGGAAACTTTCATGACATTCTTACTGTCTAAATAACAAAAAAAATTATTACATTTGTACTATAAATAAAATTGCAAGTTTCAAAATACTCATTGTTTTTTATTAATTAAGCAGGTTTAGGGCCCTTATCCCTTAGAAAAAACAACAAAACTGCCTAGAGAAAATAACAGCTAGACCAAAACAGCAGAGAACAAAGGAGATAGCAAAAGGAAACAACACAATTTCTCCTTACCCCAAGTTCCAAAATACTGGTTGTTATGAAACCTACAACCCACATATTGTTTTAAAACCCTATACACATAACAACCTAATTGCTTAGCCACCCCTCAACTCAATTTGGTTAATTTTATGTATCCACCACCTACAAATCCTCCTCATGCTCTCTACCCTTTTTCTTTGAACAAGAAGAATAAAATAACTCACATCATATAGCGTTTTTTTACCTACAATTAATTTGTGCACTTTTTTCAATCATATTAAAGGATATTGAAATGCAATTTTTACTCTAACTAATAGTTGTTATAATTTTTTAATGTACCTTTTATTACATTCATAGTGTCTAAATAAAAAATGGTTTTTAGTTGTACATTCATACTATCAATAAAATTACATGTTACAAAATACTTAGTGTTATGAAACTTGCAATTGACATACTATTTTAAAACCCTGTACACCTAACAACCCAATTGGTTAGTAACCCATCAACTCAATTTGATTAGTTGTATGTATCCCCCACCTAAAAAACTTGTGCTCTCCACCCTTTAGCTTTAAACAAGTAGAATAAAATAACTTAGAACCCACAATTTGTTTTCTAACTTGCAATTATTTTGTACATTTTTTTCCCAATCATGTGGAGAAATTAAAATGTAATTTTTAATTTAACTAATAGTTTTGATAAATTTTAAAGGTGACTTTCATTACATTCTTATTGTCTAAATAACAATTTTTTTTCATTACATTCATGTTGTTTATGAAATTTCTTGTTTCAAAACACTCAGTGTTATGAAACATGCAACCCATGTATTATTGTAAAATACTTTACATGTAACAACCCAATTAGTTAGTCACCCATCAAATCATATTTTGTTAGTTTTATGATATAGGAGCATCCAGGTCCATAGGCAATCAACATCAACAAAAAAAATCAGTTTGGTTTTGTTGTGTTGTTTTTGTTTTTCTTCCTCTTTAGTCAACTCAATTTAGTTTCAATGGTTATTTGGTGACATTGTTATCATTTAATTGAAAAAATGTCATATTCAACTTCTTCTACATTCCATTTATTTGAATTGAATCTTAATTAAATTTTAATTGATAGATTAGAAAGTACTACTTATTATGGATTAAATATGTAAATTGGGAATAATAAAATATTGTGGAAAGAAAATGAATGGATTGGAAGTTAAAGAGGCAAAGGAATATGAAGGAATTTGGGGAAATTAAATATTAAAAAAAATTCACCAAGAAGATAGGGGGAGAGGGTGGCGGTTGAAGGGGACAAGGGAGGTATGAAGAATAGAAAATGTGCAGATTCCCAAATTAACTGTGCCACATAGAAGGAAACATATAATTTAATAGAGGCATATTGTGAAAACCCGTTGACTGTGCAAACCAAGAGGGGAATGTCAACGATAAAAATTAAGTAGATAGCTCCAATTTGGAAGAAAAAAACCATAGGGAAGAGCGATCTAGAGATTGCATGGGAAAAGAAAACACTAGCACAGGATTGAGGAAGACCATGTAGATGTGTGATTGGAAAATAAGAAAGAGGTGCCCTAATTGGTATGGGTGTTAGAACTATTTTATGTAGGAACGAAGAGAGAAGGCCATGCAGAAGAGTAGGTTGAATGGAGGTTAGATTGGTTGCACATAGGATGGATAAGTGGATGAGAGTCAATGCTAGGTTAAGGTATAGAATGCATATAAATAGCGTGAGAATGTATACTACTTAAGAGTGTGGAACACATGCTTATAGTCCAAGGAGGAGATTTTTTATGCATGGAATGGACAGAGGAAGGCGAGTCATGGTAGATGGAAGAGGAAATTGCAAAAAGTGTGGAGAAGATAGAGAGCAAGATAAAATTGAATGAAAAGAGTAGTTAGGAGTAGATGGGAAGTGGCATGAGGTAAAGAGTGGTTGTTCGAAGGTAGAGCCAAGGAAATCTTAACCATTAGACAATGAGTGTGTACCTTCAGGTTATGTTTTTTAATGTAAATCTAGGAGGCGATAAGAGGAATTTCTAGGAATGTAATTGCATATTTCATGAAATCTTGAATAAATAGAAGTTATTTGAATTATTTACAAATCGAGTAGTTTGATGTGCAATTGTTTAATCGAGTTTTAAATTGACACAAGGAACTATCAATTTTGAATTAATCATTTGTTGAGTTTGTAAATCTAAGTTTTGTGATTTTGAGTTGAGAGTTTTTTTTTATTCTTCATCAAGTGGTATCAAAGCCAGAGGTTTTGAGCATGCAGATAGAATGTCGAGAGAGAGGTGGTTCGCACTAGGACCTACGGGTGGAGAGGGAAGTGAGTAGAGGCTTTGGGGGCACAGGAAGATCATCGAATGTGATGTGACTTGTGATAAAACTTGTGGATAGTGGAAGCACAATTGAGGAGCTTAAAAGTATTATTATTGGCCTCCTCTAATGGTTTAATAACTAAGCCCTTAGAGCTATGACTTAGAGATTGAACATCTACACTAAGAAGCTATCTTAATCATCATGAAGGTGCATTTCATTGTCAACCTAGGGACGTAAACTTGAAATGGGTTAGTATTATATGTGCACTAGGCTCCACTGTAGTCATTCATAAGATAGAAAAGAAACAATACTAGAAATAAAATGCAGGAAAGAAATCAACTTAAGCACTGGGAATGAATCAACAACTACAATAAGCATCAACAACTGGACTAGAAATGGAAGATAGAAATGAGAATCTCAACAAACAAACAAGAAACTACTCTATCTAGCTTGGTTGTAGGAATAGTAATAGAATAGAATTCCAGTGGTTGTAGGAATAGACAACTGCTGATACTGAAACTAATTGTTGAACAAAAAATAAATTTTAAACTAAATGGGTGGAATTTTCACCAAGTGGGCTCCCTTGAGTGATTTTTCCTTGAGCTAACTTTGATGCAACAAATTAGAATATCATATTATTTCTTCAAAAAATGATTACAAACTTTCAACTATATGACTGTATTACTAAAACTAGAAAATGCAAGTACAATCTCAGAACATCCAACCTTATGAAAAGGGGATCTAACCATTATTTATAGAGATAAAAATTACTAATTAACCCTAACTACCTAGGTAGTTGACTCCATCAAAATAGGAGGATTCCATTTATTGAAAGCATAAAAAAGAGAGGGAGAAAGTTATGCATGCACCAAATTTGGTCAAAGCAGACTTACCCTAATGAGAATCTAGCACAAAACACTCCCTAGTTTTTCTCAACAAATAAACATGACCACTAAAAGGTAGTTACAATCTTTCATTCAAACTAGGAATTTCCCTCCATTGAGATTTTTCCCTCCTTTGACCTCTTAATGACCATCTTTTTACTCTCTTGCTAACCGACTAGCTGGGAAGAGTTTCTTCTACTTTGCAAACTTTGTTGACATCAACATCTTAGTGTGAACCTACATAATGACATTAGCACACACAAACAATTGCATATCTATGATTACCTTAAAGTAACATCCATTTAATCACATATAAAATTAATATAGATAATTCACATAACATGTTAATGTCATTAAAAGTCACAAGGATGAACTTATTCCCAAGGTTTATGGTTTTAAGGAAATAACATGGAAAATGTCAACAACCAAGTGCCAAAGTATCTGGTAAAAACAACAAATATATAATAATCTCTATGAAAATTGAGCCATTAATTGGACTCATCATCTCCCCCCAACCTAATGTTTTGCTGGTCCTCTAGTAAAGGGAGCACTATTCTTTTGCCTAGTCAATGCTCTAAAGTCACCAACTACCAACTATCCCAAATCAAGCTCTATAGTGTCTGAATTAGGGTCATAGTAGAATGCTTGTTTGTTCTTCAATTTGTTCCACCTTGGTCTTTCTGTAGCTATGTCATAGTGATAATATATGTAATTAGGAATAGGAAATAACAAAGTAGATGGATGAAATGCTAATGGAAGCCAATACTACTGTCTCATCCTTCTAATATGCATGTATCTGTCAATTTTTTTGCATGTTGCAACATAATTTTTCAAGGAGTGGAGTTCAATTTGTTTCAACTCATTTTTCAAACTATTCAACCTCTGTGATAAGTACCCAATTACTGATTTCCTTGTAGTGGAAACTGCCTTCTCATATTCCTTCTATGCTTCTTCCTTAATAGGAATGATCTTATTTTTGTAGCTTGGGTGATAAAGAATTCTATGCCATGTTTGATAAATGTCTATAGAGTTACTAGATTCAGCTCTAAGAGGCAAAGGGGTATGAAGTTCCCTTTCCTTATAAGTTCTAAACTACTGCCCCCAACTAATTTCATTATGAATCCAGGACATAAATTCCCTCAAAAGGATATCTCCAATGTACAGTAATGGGTTCCAATCATGATCATTAGTCATTACATAATTATGCAAGTATAAATCACATAACATATTTTTAATTTCAGTTGGAGAAAATTGGTAGGCCTGGAAAAACTCATGTTGAGTGTCAATAGAGCGGCTTAAACTTGAAATAATCCTTGACAATTTAAAGGAAAGATTTCGCTCCTTCAAATGCAGTGCATATACTCTTGGAGGACTTATGCATGCTAGCACTTGGGGTACTAAAGCTACCACATTATCTACCTTATCCTTCATGGTGACAATCTTTGCATTCTTTTCTCCAATTTTTGCACTTTTCTTTTTAACCTCTTCCTGTAGCTTGCATTTTTCCTTTTTCCACTCCTCCTCTTTCCTTTGTATCTCACTCCATAGGTTCAGAGCTACAAGATTCCATGAAAAAGTGGGAGGTTTATGTTTTCTTACCAAAATACTTCCCCACACCGATTCTTGTTGTTCAACTAACACTAGTTGTAGTGATTCTGGTTTTTCATCCTGCTTAGGTTGCAAGGGTTCTTGATTCTAATCTTGCTCTTGATTTTCAACCTGTTCTAAAATAGCAGCAAGCTTTGCTAATCTTATGTTTGCTTGTTCTTCAAAAATATATTTTTCTTCAACATTTACCTACTCCATAAGGGCTTTTTTCTCTTTCCTAGATGTTCTCCTGAGTCTAGAGCTTCTCTTTGGAGGCATATTAGCGGTTGGCTCAGCTGGTTTTGATTTCTTATGAAGGATTTTATGTTTTTCTTCTACTACAGGAAGACTAGTGTTATCAACCTTCTGTTTCCTAGGGCTTGGTGTTACTTTCTCTGCTATTTGCTTCATGGCCTTCCTTTTTCTCATTTATGCCTCTTTCATTTGTGCCTCCACCTTTCTAATGGAAGCCCTAGTTCGAATTGGGGTTTTGGGAAGAAAATTAACATCAGGGTTCAAGGATGAACTTTCTTCATCTAAATATTCTAACTCAGAGGAGCCAATTTCTATAGCTTGTTCAGATACAAGAGGGTTTGCGCTAGGGTTTTCACTAGAGGTTGAAGCTCCAGGAGTGGCTTTAACAACCCTCTCACCCCTACTAGCCCTACGAGATTGAGGCTGACCTCTAGGACACACATTTTCTAGTCTAAACTGATTAATGTTTACAAATTCCTCCCATGTCATACTAGACACCTCTTGCAAATATTTCTCTACTAACAATTTTATTAAAAAATGATGGGAGACATAATTATCCCTACCTTTTTGTGTTTCAGTTGCCATGATTGCAAGGAGGTTATACATCACATTGGGAACATTCATCCTTTTTCCATGTCTCATATGGTTCAGGAGCTTAAAATGCACATAAGGGAGGCATGATTGGCAGCCCTCAAAAGTAATATACTTGACAATGTGGATGACTACTTTCTTTCCACTTCTCTGGCAGAGAAGTTCTCTTCATTCCTTACTTATCTACAACCAGCGGAGGGTCACTAGGTTTAGTGAATTCTACCCTAGCTGACCTTGCATCCTTGGAAATAGGGTATGGCTCTCTATTAGTAAGAAAACCCATTACCTCTACAATTCTCTCCTTAGTGGCTATCACTTCTAGCCCTTTTTCCATTTCCTTCCTATTAGAGAGTGTCCATGCAAATTCTAGCACAATGTCCTCATTGAAGCTATCAAGTTTCAGGTAGTCCAACCATCCACAATTCTTGAACTTGGCTAGAGAAAGTGCATCCTATAGTATCACATCATGAACCATGGGTTCATTCCTAATCAACTAACCTCCCATTTTTTCTGCTACCCACAATCAAGAAAACACTTCTATGAAATTTCCTTTCCTACAATCTTTCTCTGAAAACCCAATTCCTTCTTCTTCCCGCAGCTCCTCTGTAGTGCTATCACTAATGTCATATGAAATTTACCTTTTTGGTGATGTTTAAGATTATGAATAAGGAAATAAAGAAACATAAATGAAGGGTATCATCAAGAAAAATGGTGGTGGTTTAGTGTCATTTCACACATGCAAGCCGTCATTTCACTCTATCATTCAAATTGGCTTATTTCAAATTTGCTGACATGGGTGACACGTGGACATGTGGGTTGACACTCCCCCCCAACCTAAATTAGAGCATGTGTCCACACATGTTGGGTGGTAATTATGATTTGACAGGGCATAGTACAATTATATGCTATGTGAAATATCAACATTAATTTGCAATAATTAAATAAATGCACTAAAGATAATTAAGATATAACAAATTGTCACGCACGTACCTGAAAACTTGGAGTATCTTTTGCAAGGAATATGGAGAAAGTACAGGTTACCTTTAAAAGTATAGTTGAGTAGTTAATGTAGTGGTGATGGAATGAAGTGATGGTGAAGTGAAGTGATGATGGAGTTATGGAAGAGAGAGAAGATGGAGATGGATGAGCAGATGGATTTATTGATGGAGAAGTGTAATCCCACAAAAGTGGAAATCTTTATTATGATGTGATTGCATGCATACTTGGATTAGTCAAAAGGAGGGACATTAGGTTTTCTTCCTTCGGCTGTAGGAAGTTTGGAGGTTTGGTGTTGAATAAATTACTACATGAATTCTTGATTGGATGCTAGTTTATGATATAACCTTAGATGATGACCATTGAACAAGAGTTTGAATCTAACAAAGTCAATGGTTGTGAGTTGTACATCACCATTGGAGAAGACTTCTGCAACTTCATACAGTCCCAACCACCTGGTCTGTAGTTTACCTGCATTATCTTAATACCTGGAGTCATAAAGGAGTGCCCCAGTCACCTGGCTGGAACTTCTTTTCCTTTATGTATTTGTCATGCCATTTGACCCTTTGATTTTGCACTACCTCAGTATGATGAAGGGTTGAATTTCTCATCTCATCCAAAGCATTCAACTACATGATTATTTCCTTTTGTGCCTCAGATATGTCTATCCCAAGATCTAGTTCAGTCCTAAGAGTTTTATGCTCAAACTTAATAGGCATCACGGTTGTCTTCCCATATAGTAATTCAAAAGGTGTAAAACTAGTGGTTGTCTTCCAAGTGGTCTTATAGGCCCAAACAACTTTTGAAAACCTATTTTCCCAATCTATTTTGTGAATAGCCACTATTTAGATAGCCTCTATTTCTCTATTGGTCACCTCAAACTAGCCATTGGCTTGAGGGTGATAGGGGGTAGATTTCCTATGCCTCACATTATATTCATTGACTAATGTTGTGACAAGGGTTGATGTAATTGAGCTCCTTGATTTGTCACTATTTCTCTTAGAACCCCATAACATGTGAATATTTCCTCATAGAGGAACTCTGCAACCTTATTATCTCTGGCATGTTTCATAGCTTTAACCTCCACCCACTTGGTCACATAGTCAATTCAAACCAAGATGTAGGATTTTCCATTTGATGGAGGATCAATGGGACCTACAAAATCAAATCCCCATTTATCAAATGTTGTGATGAATACCTAGGGGTATAGAGGAATCTCATCATATTTAGTTGGTCAACCCATCCTCTAACATCTATCACACTTCCTAGTATACTTTCCCGCATCCTTATGAAGTGTGGGCCAACAATATCCTGTATTAAGAATTTTCATTGATGTCCTCTTGGCTGCAAAATGCCCTCCATAGGGTTCATTGTGACATGCATGCAGTATATTATATGTTTCATCTTCCCTTACACATCTCCTCATTACATGATTTGGCCCAGCGTAGAATAAACATCCTACAATCCATGAGAAAGGGAGAGTTTTCTCGATGAGCACCCTTCTCTCTTTTGGTGAGAAATGAGGAGGAGCTCTCCTTATAATCGGATAATTGGCTATATCAATATACCAGGATGTGTGCACACTGATGGAAAATAAATGTTCATCAGGGAAAGAGTCATCAATGACTTAAGTGTCCTCTGATGTAGTCAATTTGGAAAGAAAGTTTGCTATAACATTTTCCTTTCCTAGTTTTTCAACAATGGTGATATCAAATTTCTGCATCAACAATAACCACCTTGCTAGCCTACCTGAAATCAAGGGCTTATTCATGAGGTATCTTATGGATGCATGGTTTGTATGAATAAAGATTTGATATCCTATTATGTAATGCCTAAAATTTGTTAAGGGAATAGATGACTGCCAACATCTCCTTCTCTGTCATTGTGTAATTGAACTCAACCTCTTATAGGTTTTTGCTGACAAAGTAGATTGCATTCTCAATTGCTCCCTCTCTTTGTCCCAAGACAACTCCTATAGCATAATCAGATGCATCTATATGAATATGGAAAAGGATTTCCCAATTAGGGCCTTTGAGTACAAGAGCATGTGTTAAGGCTTCTTTCAAATCAGAGAATGCTTTGTCACATCCCTCTGTCCACTGGAACTCAACATCTTTAGTTAGAAGATTGTACAGTGGTTCTACCATTTTACTAAAGTATTTGATGAAGCGCCTATAGTATCCTACATGTCCTAGAAAAATTCTAACATCTTTTTGCTTGGAAGGACTAGGAAGATTGGTAATCACCTCAATCTTGGTTGGGTCCACTTGAATCCCTTTCTAAGAGATGTAGTGACCAAGGACTACTCCTTTTTGCATCATCATGAATAATTTCTCACTGTTCAAGGATAGATTATGGTGTTCACTTCTTTTTAAAAATTTCCTTATATTTTCTAATGCTTCTGCAAAATCAGCACCATAGGTAGTAAAGTCATCCATATAGATCTCCATACAATCATGTGAGATATCTGAAAATATACTAATGACTGCTCTTTGAAAAGTTGCAGGTGCATTACACAAACCAAATGGAAGTATTAAGTAGGCATAAGTCCCCCATGGATAGGTAAAGGTTGTCTTCTCTTGATCCTCAGGTGCAATCTGTATCTGATTATAACCATTGAATCCATCTAGAAAAGAAAAATACTACTTACTTGCAAGTGAATCTAGTACTTGGTCTATGAAAGGAAGGGGAAAATGATCCTTTTTGGTGGTAGAGTTTAATTCTCTGTAGTCAACACAAACTCTCCATTTACCCCCCCTTTTAGGCACAATTACCAATGGGGACACCCACTAGTTGTCCGAGATAGGGTAGATAAATCCCACATCCAATAATTTTTGTAATTCCCCTTTTACAATCTCCCTCAATGTAGGGTTGATTCTCCTCTATGGCTACCTTACTGGTGTGTAGTCATCTCTGATATATATCCTATGAGTATAGAGCTTAGGGTCCAATCCTTTCATGTCATGGTAGTGCCATGCAAATGCATGCTGGTGGGTCTTCAATAGGTTTTTCAGGGACAACTATTTCTCTTGACTCAACTTCCTATTAATATTCAAATGTTTCCCCTCCAACACTTGCACTTGTGTGGTTACTTAATCGTAGTTGTTTCACTAATGCTTGGTATTTTTAGTTCATGTGGAAGCAATGTATGAAGCATATTAGTTGTTGTAGGAAGTTTAGTTACAGGAAGAGCGGGTAGAAGTGTCTTCACTAGACCTGTAGAACCAGATTCATGAGTGGATGACTCTTCATGCACCTCACAATGGTTCTGAATTATGTGGAACAACACTTCATCCTCTTCCTGAAAGTGCATGAAAGGAGTTCTACTTATCATCATGAGTTGTTCCATTGAATTGAATTCCTCAGCCTCCTCTCCAACATGTGGCCATATGGGGTTATCCATGTCATGGGATGGTTGAGAAGGAGGGTAGAAAACAAGATTTTTAGTGCTTCTACCATAAGAGATACTCATGTCTCCTGATTGAAATCCAATATAAGCATCTATTGTGGCTAACCATGACCTTCCTAGAATAATGGGATTCCCTCCTAGTGTATCTTTAGGGGAGAGGATCATGAAATATGCTGGGTGCTCCTAAGAGTCTAGAGTTACCACAAGGTCTTCTACTATACCATCTGGTTTGATAGTGGAACTATCAACAAGCTACATGATAGTAAGAGTAGGTCTCATATTTGCAACATTTAGTTGTTGCATGATATCCTTAGTCATCACATTTATTGTTGCTCCCAAGTCAATTAGAGCATTCTTTATTTGGATTCCATTTATAATAACTCCTACCACAAGACTACTTGGGTCAATGTATTTAGGAACAATCACTTTAGGAACAGTGTATTTAGGAACAGTGACTTTAGGAATAGTGACTTTCCCAAGCATGATATCTGCTAACTAGCCCACCACATGGACTGTAGTGGGATCTTTCTTTTTCCTCCCTAGCTTTTTAAGGCATGCTTCCTTAATTGCTTTGCCATATATGGGGACATATTTTATGGCCTGAAAGAAAGGTATCTCAACACATAAGTGTTTCAACTGATCCAAAATGTCAAAGGTTGTTTCCTCCTTCTCTTCCTTTTGTTTAACAACTTCTAACCTTTGAGGAAATGGTTGATCTTGATTAGTCTATTGAATTGCTTCAGGATTTTTAGGCACACTTGGCTAAATGGGGACATTTAGAGGCTCCTTTTCTTCCACAAGAAGCTCGGTGATAGTAGGAGTGGAAGGAGCTAGCAAAGTGGTTCCTGAATTCAGATGAATGTCATTGACACTCACAACATATGCAGGGAATTGATTAGGATTTGCAGAGTAGATATACTGCTGATGTGGTTTGTTATTTGGGTTAGATGTGGGTTGAGTTGGTAACTGAGTAGGTCTAGGTGTGCTAGAACTTGAGCTAGTAGGAGGAGGCATTATGGTAGGCTGTTGAGGCTGTGGAGGTGGCTACATGTAACTAGTTGTCTGGTTTGGCCATTGTTGTCCTCCCCTCCCTTGGGATGTTTGTTTCCAGTTCCTGGAGGTGGCTACCAATTCCCCTGAGATTGTTGTCACTAGGGTAGAGAGTTTTGGTGATTGGGCCAGGTATATGGAGGGTTGCTCCAAGGATGAAGTGGATATCCTCCATAGTTGGATGGGTATGGGGGTTTCCATTGATTACCAGATGCATAAGAATTGAAATAAGGACCAACAAAATATAATGGATCTCATGGTATACCTTGTCTTGGGGCCCATGGTCTCCTTTGTGCAATGTAGTAGACTATTGTCAATACAAGTGAAAACAACTGAGAGGGGGGTTGAATCAGTTGTCTCAAAAATTCAAACTTATTCAACTTATTAACCTTAATCTCAGATCTGATAATTAACCATGAAAGCATGAATCAACAACACATCAGAAACACACATAACACCAAGATTTTTTACGTGGAAACCTTGTTAGGGGAAAAAACACGATGGAGGTTAGTCCACAAGATTATACCCTGTTAAAAGTATGGGTATGTGCAGGATCATCATGGAAAAAAAAGACCTTAAGTGGCAAAAAAATCAGAAAAATCAGAGTTAGGCAACTTGTCATAAAAATTTGAATAAGTTATCTATATTATTTCAAAAATATGTAACAATAGAATCTGTAGAAAATTGAAAGTAGTTTCTAAACTACTAGGTTTTTAAAAAAAAAAAAAATCTATTTAGTGAGAATTTGAAATTTCAGTGTAGTAGTACTTAAATTTCAGGGAAAAAAAAAGAAGAAGTAGGTGTTTGTTTGACCACCCTAACCACAATAAAATGATAATATATTTTTATAGAATTTTAGATATAAGTAGAGGACTCATGCCCAGATGTGATGCATATTTTTGTAATTTTTTTCCAAGTAAATAATTAATTATGAATTTTTTATTACAATTTTTAAAAATATAAAAAACTGTCTAACCACCTTAACTGGGTCAAAACTTCATGAAATTCAATTTTTTTTTAATCCTATAGTGTAACATAGAATGTGACATGTTTGATTCAAAAAAATGTGATACCGCTTGAAAGCTATGTTTTTCAATCAACTTGTCAATCTGACTTTAGTTGTAATTCAAATAGAAAATAAATAATAATAATTTAATTAAATTCAAAGTAAATCATAATTTATATTGGTGGAAAGTTGAGAATCTCCTTTAAAATCCCTTTTCGTTTCATCAATTTTGGGTTAAAAAAAAGTTGTCAGCCACATAACCTACACATACCCATCATATCGCCACTTTTTGGCCCATAATGATCCTACACATACCTGTATAAGAGAATGAAATATGGGGAATGCACTTGCATTTAGGCGCACTGCCTAAAGCTCACTGCTTAATTACAAAGGAAGACACACTGTCTTACAAATAGATTCAGATTATAGCCATCCGTAGGGATTTGAACTGATAAAATAACATCTGCTAATGCCTTATCACAATTCCGGTTAAGCGCATGAACAACTCTTCACACTTTGATTTTCCTTGGAATGATTAAGACATTATTCACACACACACACACATTCTACATACTTCAATTCAAACAAACTTCTCTTATATATCCGCAACAAGAAATTTCACCGCTACAAGTCGGCCACAAAGAAATAATAAAATGAATATAACTATCGGCCCAAAACAATAGATAATCTTTAATGCGAATCAACCAAATTCGGCCACAACTTAGTGAGCACCTAAATCAACATCTTCAACACAAAAAATCTTGAATTAATTTCTCCTCGAAGATCCACAACACACTTCAACACCATATCGGCCAGGAATAAGAAAAATATGAACATGCAAGAGAAAATCGCCAACCACGAGCACAACGACCAATGCAGATGTGCAATAAAGATAGAGCATGATCTATAAGCATCCACAAACATTAAGAACCAATGGATAAGCATCCGCAGCAACTAAACTAATTTAAATAGCCTCATCTTCAATGGGTATGTGCAAGATCATCATGGAAAAAATAGGCCCTTAAGTGGCGAAAAATTTAGAAAAATCAGAGTTAGGAAACTTGACATAAAAAATTGAATAAGTTATCTATATTATTTCAAAAATATGTAAGAATAGAATCGATAGAAAATTGAATGTATTTTCTAAACTACTAGGTTTATTTATTTGAAAAAAAATTATTTTGAGAAAATTTGAAATTTCAATGTAGTAGTACTTAAATTCGGGGAAAAAAGAAGTAGGTGTTTGTCTAACCACCCTAACCACAATAAAATGATAATATTTTTATAAGATTTTAGATATAAGTAGAGGACTCATGTCCAAATGTGATGCATATTTTTATAATTTTTTCCAAGTAAATAATTAATTATGATTTTTTATTACAACTTTAAAAAAATATAAAACGTGTGTGACCACCTTAACTGGGTCAAAACTTCATGAAATTCAATTTTTTAATCCCATAGTATGCATAGAATGTGACACATGTTTTAGATTCAAAATGTGACACCGCTTTGAAAGCTATAGATGTTTTTCAATCAGCCTGTTAATCTAGACTTTAGTCGTAATTCAAATAGAAAATAATTATTAATTATTAATTAAATTCAAAGTAAAGCATAATTTATATTGGTGGAAAGCTGAGAATCTCCTTTAAAAACCCTTTTTGTTTCATCAATTTTGGGTTTAAAAAAAGTTTTCAGCCACATACCCTACACATACCCATCATATCCCCACTTTTTGGTCCATCATGAGCTTGCACATACCCCAATCAGGAGCACTAACTGAAGAAACAAAAAAACCATCAAAATGAAAATCTTCATAACTCGATCAAATCTTCATGTGGATCTCTGAAACTCGATGTGGATAAACTAGATACACTCAACAACAAGCCCTTTAGTCCACGACCTCTGATCACCAATGTACAGAACATACCACCATACTAAACATCACTTCACCACTGACAACCTGCAACTCATTTCTTTACAATTTTTCTCAATATCCTCGACATATACAACTTCAAATGCATTAATGCTAATAGTGTTGACATCAATGACAACCACATATCAGCAACACAACCACATCATCCAACAATCTCCCCCTTTGGCATTGATGGCAACACATGATGTGAAAAAAAACATCAACGCAACTAACTCTTGACACTTACTCCCCCTTAGGATTTGACTCATTTTCTTCTCAATTCATTCTCATGACCTTCTCCCACATAACTCTTCTCCCCAAATAATTACTAGTTTTTCACATGACTCTTCTCCCCTTTTGACATTAATGACAAAGTTCTCTAAACTCTAAACCACATATCTGAATTTTTGAACCATTTGACTACTTTGCGTGAGTAGAAGCCACCACAACATCACTATGAAACAAGATATGTCTATTAAATGAATGGACTAATGCAATTTATTTGCATCCTTAGTTCTGATTAGGAGGGGTAATTACCCCTAACTTCCCTTTGAGATACTCAAAAGTATCCTTAGGCAATGGCTTGGTAAAGATGTTTGCAATTTTCTCCTTAGTAGGCACATACTCCAATCTTACTTCTTTTTCACTTACTTTCTCCCTCAAAAAGTGAAACTTGATAGATACATGCTTTGTCTTTGAATGCAACACCATATTCTTGGAAATATTAAAAGCACTTGAATTATCACAGAATATAGCAATAGGCTCATCATATACAACTCTAATATCCTTCAACATCTACTTCATCCATAGGACTTGAGTATAATTATTAGTGGCAACAATGTATTCGACCTTAGTAGTAGAAAAGGAAATGGAATTTTTCTTTTTGCTTAACCATGAAATTAACTTTTTACACAAGAAAAATGCTCCACCACTAGTACTTTTCTTGTCATTTACATCTCCGGCCCAGTCAACATCAGTAAAGGCACTCAAAGTAAGATCAATAGTTCCCTTCAAATATCTAAAAATTCTCTTCACAACAGTCACATGAGATTCCTTCGGATTAGCTTGAAATCTTGTAACAATACATACACCATTCATGATATCAGGCCTAGTTTAAGTTAAATACAACAATCCACCAATCATTGATCTGTATCATGTCTGATTTTCTTTTGGAGAATCATCTTCTGTAGTCAACTTGCATCCGGTCACCATGGGTGTACGAACTGGCTTTGAATCTTCCATACCAAACTTCTTCAACAATTCCTTCACATACTTGGACTGAGATATAAATATCCCTTTATCTAATTGAGTATAAATTTCATCTCACTAATAATTGACATCTCAAATTCATTCTATATCTCATTAGAAAAATTCATGCACAAACCATCATCTCCTTCAAAAATGATATCATCAACAAAGACTTCAACAATCGGATCTTTATCATCATTCTTGAAATACAAATTACTATCAACAATACTTTGTTAAATCCAAGCTTCAACAAATACTTATCCAATCTTGTATACCATGATCTAGGGGTTTGCTTGAGTCCATGCAATGCTTTCTTCAATCGACACACCATATCTTCCTTATCAGTCAACTAGAATCCATCAGGTTGCTCAACATACACTTCTTCTTCCAATTCACCATTTAGAAAAGCTAATTTGATATCCATCAGATAAAATCTGTAGTCCTTGTGAGTAGCATAGGCAAGAAATAATCTTACAGCTTCAATTCTAGCAATAGGGGCAAAGGTCTCTTTAAAATCAATTCCTTCCATTTGTGAATATCCTTTACATACCAGTCTTGCTTTGTTTCTAATCACTTCACCTTGCTCATTCAGTTTGTTTCTAAAAGCCCATTTAGTTCCAATAACATTCTTATCCTTAGGTCTGGGAACAAGAATCCATGTATCATTCTTTTCAATTTGTTTTAGCTCTTCTTTCATTGCTTCAACCCGATGCTCATCTTTACATGCTTCATTCACACTAGTAGGCTCAATCTTAGAAATCAAGCAATATTCTTTTGCAATATTTCTCCTAGTTTGGACACCTTTATTCTTATCACCTATAATATGATCTTCTGAATGATTCAATCTTACATACCTTGGAGTCTTCTTAGAATGTTCTTCAACTTCAGGTTCCTCTAATCTCTCTTCTATGTTTCCACAAGTTTCTCCTTCTTCTTCATTCTCCTGATTTACCAGATTGATTTGCACTTGATTTGTAGTCTGATCTTGCTTTCTTTGATTTGTATTGTCATCCTAATCATCAAAGTCATATCCACAGGTTCTAGATGGTGTACCTAAGTCTTCATCAACTTTAACATTTTCACTTTCAACCATTTTATTCAATCTTTTATTGTAACATTGGTAGGCCTTACTATTAGTAGCATAACCCAAAAAGATACCTTCATCACTCCTAGTGTCAAAATTTCATGTCTTCATCTCTCTTAATGTAACACTGCTTCCAAATATCTTGAAGTATTTAATATAGGATTTTTCCCAGTCCATAGCTCAAAAGGGGTCTTACCAATATCACCTTTGATTTGTACCTGGTTGAGTGTGTACACAACAATACTCACAGCTTCTCTCCAATAGATATGAGGGACATTTCCTTCCAGCATCATTATTCTAGCAGCATCTTGAACTGTTATATTCTTCCTTTCCACAACTCCATTTTGTTGAGGGGTCCGTGGTGTAGATAATTGTCTCCTTATTCCTTGTTCTTCACAAAAAGAATTAAATTCACTAGAAGTGAATTCACCACCTCTATCTGATCTCAAACATTTAATTTTCAAACCTGTCTCATTCTCAACCATAGCTTTAAAGATCTTGAACTTTTCTAGTGCTTCAGATTTCTCTCTTAAGAAGGTAACCCATACCATTCTATAATAATCATCAATGAGTAACATGAAATACCTGTAACCTTGTAAACTTCTGACCTTAGAGGGACCACATAGATCAGTATGCATCAACTCTAAAAATTCATCTAAACAATGATTTTTACTCTGAAATGAAATCCTAGTTTGATTTCCCAACTGACATTCCTTGCATATTGCATTAGTAGGTTTCACCAGCTTAGGAAGATCTCTCACAGCCTTTATAGAACTTATCTTGACAATAGTATCAAAGTTAACATGACACAATCTCCTATGCCATAACCAACTCTCATCAACTTGAGCAATCAAACAACTTTTACTAGCAACACCCAAGTGAAAGATATTACCTTTTGTCTTTGTACCTGATGAAATTTCATTTCCAAAACTCAATATTCTGCACTTTCCATCCTTGAACTGAAGATTTTAACCCTTATCAACCATTTGACCAACACTCAAAAGATTATGCTTCAAGCCTTCCACATACAGAACATCATCAGTATTAGGCTTATCATCAAGAGAAATGCATCCTCTTCCATGGATCACACCAGCTGTATTATCACCAAATCTCACAACACCACCATCATATTTTTCAAAGCTTACAAACTTACTTTTGTCTCTTGTCATATGATGTGAACATCCACTCTCAATTACCCATTCATCTTTTTATTCAACTTGAGCAGCCAAGGCTTTCTCCACACTTGTACAACTAGAAAATTCAGTAGATACAGGACTATTTTCTCTGACAACAATAAATACCCATTCATCATCATCTCTATCAGATTCATCATCTGTTACACCTTCATCAACAACATAGTAACATTTCTTCCAAAATCTAGGCTTATTATGTCTTGGTTTAGTAGCTGTTTCTAGACACCTTAATGCAAAATGACCTATCTTATTGCAAGAAAAAAATTTAAGAGGCAACTTTCCTTCATACTTACCTTTTCCTCTTGGCACTCTTTTGACAATAAGTGCTTCTAGTTCTTCCATATCTCTTTCTTCTTCTTCAATATGTCTAATTTCATCCTCATACTTGAATTTCTTTCTAGATGAACTCTCACCTGGATCATATCTCTGTCTATCTCTTTCAGAAGTAGTAGCCTTAAATGCAGATTCGACTTTAGGAAGGGTATCGCCAAATTCACTCAACTCAAAAGTAGTCAAGTTACCAACCAATGTATCTCTGGTTATGTTTGTTACAGTCCAGAGTTCTTCAATAGCACTAGCTTTAACTTTGTAAGAATTAGGAAAGGATCTAAGCACTTTAGCAACAATCTTAAATTCTTCTCTTTCCACCAGCACATCTAATACCACACACAAGTTCATTCACTCTTTGCATGAAAGTATTAATATTCTCATCATCTCCCATTCTCAACCTTTCATATTTCTCTTTCAAACTCTGCAAATTAGCAATCTTCACATTAGCATCACCTTCATACAAGGTTTCCAACTTTTTCCATATCTCACGAGCAATCTTTAGATCCATAACATTTGTCATCTTAGAATTAGTCAAAGCACTCAGCAAAGCTTCCTTAGCCTAGATATTATACTCAACATCTCTGATCTCAGTAAAAGTAGTAGGACCATTCTATGGAATAACATACATATTACTTGTAATGCTTCAGTAGGGTTCACCAATGCATCTCAAATGGCACTCCATTCGAGTCTTCCACAAAGAGTAATTTGTTCCATCAAATCTCAAACTATCCTTCTTGTAACTTGCCATCCCAGGGTCACCTTAAGCTATTAAAATTCTTACAAGGAACTTAGCTCTGATACCAATTGTTGGCAATACAAGGGAAGACAACTAAGAGGGGTCATGAATCAGTTTTCTCATAAATTCAAACTTATTCAACTTATTAACTTTAATCTCACATATGATAATTAACCATGAAAGCATGAATCAACAACACATTAGAAACACACACAACACCAATATTTTTTACGTGGAAACCCTATTAGGGGGAAAGCCATGGTGGAGGTTAGTCCACAAGATTATACCTTGTTAAAAGTATAAGAGAATGAAATATGGGGAATGCACTTGCATTCAGGCGCACTGCCTAGAGCTCACTACTCAATTACAAAGGAAGACACACTATCTTATAAATAGATTTGTATTATAGCCATTTGCATGGATTTAAACTGATAAAATAGCATTTGCTAATGCCTGATCACAGTTCTGGTTAAGTGCATGAACAAATCTTCACTCTTCTTCACTCTTCTTCACTTTTCTTCACACTCCGCTCTTTCTCGGAATGATTAGGAAATTATTCCCACACACATACACATTTTACATACTTCAATTCAAACAAAAAACTACTCTTATATATTTGCAACAAGAAATTTCACCACAACAAGTCGGCCAGAAAGAAATAATAAAATGAATATAACTGTTGGCCCAAAATAATAGATAATCTTTAATGTGAATCAAACAAAGTCAGCCACAACTTAGTGAGGACCTAAATAAACATCTTCAACATGAAAAATATTCAATTAATTTCTCCTCAAAGATCCACAACACGCTTCAACACTATGTTGTCCAGGAACAAGAAAAATATGAACACGCAAGCGAAAATCGCCAACCATGAGCACAACAATCAATGCAGACGTGCAACAAAGATAGAGCATGATCTAGAAGCATCCATAACAATTGAACTAACTGAAATAGCCTCATCTTCAATCAGGAACACTAACCAAAGAAACAAAAAAATATCAGAATGAAAATCTTCATAACTCGATCAAATCTTCATGCGGATCTCTGAAACTTGACATGGATAAACTAGATACACTCAGCAACAAACCCTTTAGTCCACAACCTCTGATCGCCAACGTATAAAACATACCACCATACTGAACATCACTTCACAACTAACAACCTGCAACTCATTTCTTTACAATTTTCTCAATATCCTTGATATATACAACTTCAAATGTATTAATGCTAATAGTGTTGACATCAATGAAAACCACATATTAGCAACACAACCACAAAATCCAACAGTACACATGATCATCATCACCCTGGATTGGCTTGAACTCAAGTGGGATATGCTTGTTGTCAATGTTAGCTACCATTTTTCATTTGTAGTCCTTTTGCCTGCAATGTGGGCAATATTCTACCAACATTGCCTCTGCCTCCTCATGTTTCTTCTTTGCTTGAAGTGTATCTAGCTAAGTAGCCAGATTGTTTATGATTTCTTGCTTGAAATCTACCAACAAGTGAGTAATCTCCATCCTTGAAACTCCATTGCTGGATGATTTACCCATAGAGGATAGGTAACCTTTTCCTTTCTTTGAAGCTACCCTAGAATAGTTTTGACATATCTTCTTAATATCATCCCAAGGAACTTGGGGGATATCTCCTCCTCCCATTAGGTCTAGAGCATCAATGCATCTTTCATTGATCCCTCTAAGGAATAGAATATTTTGAGACTTTTCATTGAGTGTATGATGTGGAGATTTTTGCAGATAAAACAAAAACCTTGAAATATAATCCTTCAAACTCTCATCTTCCTTCTAGTGCATCCTAAAGATTTCATCTCCTCTCATATCACTGCCCCTACAATATTCTTTGTACTTCTCAAGAAATTTTTTTTTCATATCATCCCAAGTCTCCATAGTATTCCTACCTAAGATCATAAACCATCTTAATGCAACTTCTTTCAAGGTGGTAGGAAACAACTTAAGCCTATGAGAATCAATGGTATAGTCATAGATTCTACAGAGGATATCAAATTCAAACAAGAAGGCGCCAGGGTCTTCTGTGACAAGCCCATAGAACTTAGGAAGGACTAAAGCAGGGATGTTTTTGAGGTTAGGAACTTCATTCTGCTGAGTGATAGGGAATGGAAAAGATGGTTGGTTGGGTCTATTTTGATTTGCATCAGCCATACCTGCTTGATGGAGTTCCAAATCAAATGGATTCTCAATCATATTTTGGTCTTCAAAGGAAGTTTCAGAACTAGTCAAATTGGGAAATACATCAACAAAAGGATGTGCCTCTTCTTCTTCATCATCTTTTGGAAGATTTTGAAGCTCAACTAGCTAAAATGGGTCATTAGGAAGGAATCTCCCATAAGTATCTCTTCTCCTACCTCTATGCATGTAGTATCAACTTAGTACCAACCAACTCACATAAAGAAATGGTGAAAGAATAGCAGGTCATTACTTTCCTAAATGAAGGGTATGCTAAGAACAAGCTTCAGAAATACTACAACAAGAAAGAAACTATCAATGACTCCAAAGAACTTCCTAGTTTGACACCATCCTCGACAACGACACCGAAAATGTTGGCCTCCTCTAATGGTTCAATAACTAATCCCTTAGAGTCGTGACTTAGAGATTGGACATCTGCACTAAGTAGCTATCTTACTCATCATGAAGGTACATTTCATTGTCAACCCAAGGACATAAACTTGAAATGGGTCAGCACTGTATGTGCACTGGGACTCCATTGTAGTCATCCATAAGCTAGAAAAGAAATAGTACTGCAAATAAAATGTTGGAATAAAATCAACTTAAGCACTGAGCGTGAATCAACAACTACACTAAGCATCAACAATTGGATTAGAAATGGAAGATAGAAATGAGAATCTCAGCAAACAAATAGGAAAATACCCTATCTTCCTTGGCTACAGAAACAATCACAAAACAAAATTTTAGTGGTTGTAGGAATAGACAACTGCTGAAACTTAAACTAATGGCTGAACATAAAATAAATTTTAAACTAAATGGGTGGAATTCTCACCAAGTGGGCCCCCTTGAGTGAGTCTTCCTTGAGCTAACTTAGATAAAAAAAATTAGAATATCATATTATTTCTTGAAAATATGATTACAACATTTCAGCAATATGACTGTATTACTAAAACTAGAAAATGCAATTACAATCTCAAAACATCCAGCCTTATGAAAAGGGAAATCTGACCATTATTTATAGAGAGAAAACCTACTAATTAACCCTAACTACCTAGGCAATCGACTCCATCAAAATAAGAGGATTCCATTTATTCAAAGCATAGAAAAGCGAGGGAAGAAGTTATGCATGCGCCAAATTTGGTCAAAATAGACTTGCCCCAACGAGAATCTAGCACAACACACTCCCTAGTTTTTCTCAACAAACAAACATGACCATTAAAAGGTAGTTATAACCTTTCATTCAAACTAGGAATTTCCCTCTAGTGAGAGTTTTTCCTCCTTTGACCTCTTAATGGCCATCTTTTTGACTCTCTTGGCAACCAACTAGTTGGCAAGATTTTCTTCCACTTTGCAAGCTTTGTTGACATCAACATCTTAGTGTGAACCTGCATAATGACAATAGCACACACAAACAATTGCATATCCATGATTACCTTAAAGTAACATACATTCAACCACATGTAAAATTAACATAGATAATTCACATAGCATGTTAATGTCATTAAAGGTCATAAGGATAAACTTATGCCCAAGGTTTATGGTTTTAAGGAAATAACATGGAAAATGTCAACAACCAAGTGCCAAAGTCTATGGTAAAAACAACAAATATATAATAATATCTATAAAAATTGAGCCATTAATTAGGCTCATCAATCATTGCAAGTGTGTGGAGTCCCGAGTGGTTGAGGGTTGGAAAGCATAGATTTGGAAACATGCAACAAGCTCAATAGCATCATTGTGGGTGAGTGGAGTCCCAAATGATTAAGAGTAGAAGGCGTAGAGAAAAGTGTTGTGATAATGGAAGATTATAGCAAATGAAGTGGAATATTTATGAGATCAAGGTATGATTATAGTGTAAAGGTTGCAAGGGTGAGTTGTAAAGAATGCACATTAGAGCAGGGCATGGAGAGAGGAAGAGGAAGAGTACTTGGTAGAGGAGTTCAGATTGTTAGTGATGGAGTTTACTGGAGATTGTTTGCAATCTCAAAGGGTGGTTCCACCACTCAGCTCCACCATTGTGAGCCCATTCTCACAAATTTCTTACCTGGCTTGTCTAATGCAGGAGCATCCATGTCCATAGGTGATCAACATTAACGAAAAAAATCGGTTTGGTTTTGTTGTGTTGTTTTTGTTTTTCTTCCTCTTCAATCAACTCAATTTAATTTTGATGGTTATTTGGTGACATTGTTGTCATTTAATTGATAAAATTTCATATTCAACTTCTACATTCCATTTATTTGAATTGAATCTCAATTAAATTTTGATTGAGAAATTAGAAAGGCCTACTTATTATGGACTAAATATGTAAATTGGCAATAATAAAGTATTGTGGAAAGAAAATGAATGGATTGGAAGTTAAAGAGGAAGAGGAATATGAAGGAATTTGGGGAAATTAAATATCATAAAAATTTCACCAAGAAGACAAAGGGAGAGGGTGGCAGTTGAAGGGGACAAGGGAGACATGTAGACTCCCAAATTAACATTAATGCCACATAGAAGGAAACATATAGTTTAATAGAGGCAGACCATGAAAACTTGTTGAATGTACAGACTAAGAGGGAAAAGTCAACGATGAAAAGCAAGTAGATGGCTGCAATTTGGAAGGAAAAAACCATAGGGAAGAACTATTTGGAGATTGCATTGGAAAAGAAAACACTAGCACGAGATTGAGGAAGACCACACAGATGTGTGATTGGAAAAAAAGAAAGAGGTGCCCTAATTGGTATGAGTGTTAGAGCCATTTAATGCAAGAAAGAAGAGAGAAGGCCGCACAAAAGAGTGGGTTGAATGGAGGATAGATTGGTTGTGTCAGAGGAGAGAAGTGCACATAGGGGAAGTATGTGGTAGAAGGAAAATGAATAATTAAATATCATAGAAGTTGTGATAGAGAAACAAAAGATTAATTGATGGTATGATAGCCGTGAAAAAGAAAAGAAAAATAAGCTACAATATCAAAGCTAGTGCAGAGGTGGATGGTGTGGAAATTAAAATGTACTGGTATTGTTGGCAAGTGAAGGGTTGCAAAGATAATTGGATGATAGTGAATGCTAGTTAAGGTATACAATGCATATAAATAACATGAGAGTGTATACTGCTTAAGAGAGTGGGATGTGTGCTTATAGTCCAAGGAGGATATTTGTTATGCATGGCATGGATAGAGGAAGGCGAGTCGTGCCAGATGGAAGAGGAAATTACAAACAGTGGGGAGAAGATAGAGAATAGGACAAAATTGAATGAAAGAGAAATTGGGAGTTGATGGGAAGTGGCATGAGGTAAAGAGTGGTCGTTTGAAGGTAGAGCCAAGGAAATTTTAACTGTTAGACAATGAGTGTATACCTGTCGGTTATGATTTTTAATGCAAATCGAGGAGGTGATAAGAGGAATTTTTGGGAATGTAATTGTATATTTCATGAAATCTTTAACAAATAGAAGTTATTTGAATTATTTTCAAATCGAGTAGTATGATGTGCAATTTTTTAATCAAGTTTTAAATTGACACAAGGAACTGTGAATTTTGAGGTAATCGTTTGTTAAATCTAGTAATCTGAGTTTTGTGATTTTGAGTTGAGAGTGTTTTTCTCTTCTTCATAATTTTATGTATCCCCTACCTATGATTCCACCTTGTGCTCTCAAACCTTTAGCTTTGAACAAGCAGGATGAAATAAGTGATGACCCACATTGTGTTTCCAACTTGCAAATATTTTGTGCATATTTTTTAAATCATATGAAGAAATTGAAATGTAATTTTTACTCTAACTAATATTAGTTATAAATTTTGAAGGTTTCTTTTATCAAATTTGTACTATCTAAATAACAAAAGGTTTTTAGTACATTCATACTGTCAATAAAATTAAAGGTTGTAAAACACTCATTGTCATGAAACTTGTAACCCACATACTATTTGAAAACCCTGAACATGTAACAACCCAATTGGTTAGTCATTCCTTAGCTCAATTGAGTTAGTTTTTATATCCCCCACTTGCAACTCCTCCTCATGCTCTCCACCATTTATGAGTATAATGAAATAAGTGATAACCCATGTTCTTTT